>JASDQU010586186.1:23254-38149 GCA_032191745.1 Picea mariana | reverse complement strand
CAAAAATGCCTTTGGCTGATTGATGAACCTCAATCCCTAAAAAATATTTCATTATGCCAAGATCTGTCATCTCAAACTCAGATTGCATGACATGTTTAAAATCTGTTAACTCAAGATTTCCAGTATAGATCATGTCATCAACATACAAACATACAATCAAAATTTTACCATGCTGATTTGTTTTGGTGTAAAGAGTTGGCTCATTTTGACTTCTGCTGAAACCACTTTGGATCAGGTAAGTGTCAATTTTGCTGTACCAAGATCGTGGAGCTTGCTTTAAGACATACAAGGCTTTCTTCAACCGATATACTTTGGCTGGCTACTCTTGGACTTCAAATCTAGGTGGTTGATCGACATAAACTTCTTCTTCTAAAAGACCATTCAGGAATGCTGACTGGACATCGATCTGGTATACTTGCCATTTTTGTTGGGATGCTATGGCCAATAGAGTCCTTACAGTGTCTAATCTTGCTACTGGAGAAAAATTTTCACCATAATCAGTACCTGGTTGCTGTGAGAATCCTTTGGCAACAAGTCTTGCCTTCTGCTTTTCAATCTGCCATTTTTCATTGAGTTTAGTTTTGTAAACCCACTTGACACTAATACTCTTCTTGTGAGTTGGAAAATCAACAAGATCCCATGTCTTGTTCTTCTCAATGGAGTCAATTTCTTGGTTCATGGCTTGAACCCAATGTGTCTCGTTAGTTGCTTCCTTAAAAGATGTAGGTTGACATGACATTAAAGAAAAAAGGTTGTGCTATTCAAATTCATCCAACTGCTGATGGATTTCTCTCAAACTTCGAGTTCTCTGATTTTGTGGTTCAGAGAATAATTCTATGCTAGAAGTTGAGTTATCCTGTGAGTGTTTAGGTTGTCTTTGTACCTGCAATCTTGGAAGAATAGTTTGGGGTACTTGCTGTCCTGAATTTTCTGCATTTTCAGAACTTGGAAACAAAGGATTTAGACTGTCCATTTGCTGATTTTATGAATCATTCTAGGATTGATTTTCCAGAAATTTTACATCTCTGCTGAGAATTAGTTTCTTGGTGATTGGATTGTAAAGCCTATAAGCTTTAGATGTTTCACTATATCCAGTGAAAATACATTTCTCACTTCTGTCATCAAGTTTTTTCCTTAATTCTGAAGGTATGTGAGCATATGCTATGCATCCGAATGTCCTTAGATGCACAACATTGAGCTTTGTCCCACTCCATGCTTCTTGGGGGACTTTTAGATTTAGTTTGGTGGTTGGAGATCTATTCAAAAGATAAACTGAGCATGCTAATACTTCTTCCCAAAAAGTATTTGACAAACTTTTCTCTTTAAGAAGTGTTCTTGCCATATTCATTATTGTCTGATTTTTCCTTTCAGCCACTCCATTCTGTTGTGGAGTATACCTGGTTGTTGTTTGCATGATAATGCCTTGTGATTTGCAGAAGTTTGCAAATTCTCTGGAGTTGTATTCTCCTCCTCCATCTGACCTGAGCGCTTTGATATATTTTCCACTCTGTTTTTCAGCTTCTGCCTTGAATTCTTTGAATTTTTTAAAAGTTTCAGACTTGTGTCTGAGAAAATAGATCCATATTTTTCTGTTGAAATCATCAATAAATGTTAGAAAGTAAAAGCTACCACCTATGGACTCTGTTTGCATTGGTCCACATAGGTCAGTGTGATCAAGTTCAAGATGTTGTTTGGCTTGATTTGATGACTATGGAAAACTAGTTCTCTTATGTTTTCCAAGTATGCAAGACTCACATGGGGGAATTTGCTCTTTAAAGATAGGTAGACCTTTGACCATGGAGTTCTTCTGAAGAAGACTTAGACTCTTAAATGGTAGATGTCCAAATCTTGTATGCCAAACCATAGTTTCATTCAGGGTTGATGCATTCTGTGCATATGGTTGAATCAGATTTGCAGTTCTGAGTGTAAGGGGAAACATCCTATTCGGAGTCATATAGATTTCAAAAATCAATTTTCTGCTGGGGTTTTGTCATATATTTTGAAAGATGCTCCCTCAAAAAGTACCTTATAGCCATGTTCAATGAGCTTTCCTACACTTAACAAGTTATGTTTTAGATCTGGAACATGGTAGACATTGTTGATGTCTTTCTTGACATTCTGTTTAGTAAGAATAGGAATAGTTCCTTTTCCTTGAACCTTGACCAAGTAATCATTTCCAAGTGTAATATTAGATGAGAGTGAAGAATCAATGCATGAAAGTAAATCTGTGTTACCTGTCATGTGATTGCTACATCCACTGTCTAGCAACCAGATATCTTTAGGGTGTTCTTCAGTCTTGTGACATGAGAGAAACATACCTCCTGAGGTTTCTCTCGTATGATTTGACACATGTGCTCTGCCTGAGAGCTGATCTGCTTGCTTCTTCCTACATTCAGATTCATAGTGCCCATATTTTTTGCATTAATAGCATTGTATGCTTGTTTTGTCATTTGATCTTCTCCCTCTGCCTCTTTGAGGATGGAAATTCTGATGTTGATTTTGTTGTTGTTGTCTTTGACCTTGGAAATTTTGATTCGGATATTGTTGTCTGTTACCTCCACTGGAGTGAGGATTATTGTGATTGCTCCCTCTTCTTTGGTGACTGCTGCTTCTTACTCTGCCCCTCCCTCTGTTGAAGGAGAGTTGAGTTTTGAAGGCATTGGAGATTGACTCATCTGTGAGATGCAGTCTGGTCTCATGTGTCACCAGAGAACCAATTAATTCATCTGTAGAAAACTTGACAGATCCTTGGATTCAAGGATTGCTGTTACAACCATTTCGAATTTCTTTGGTAAACTTCTGAGGATTTTCTCAACAATGCATTGATCAGTGATGGTTTCGCCAGTCAATCTAATCTGGTTCATGATTCCCATGACTCTGGTCATGAACTGATCCACATTTTCGGAATCTGTCATTCTTAAAGTCTTGAATTGTGTCCTCAAGGTCTGCAGTTTAACTGTTTTGACCCTGTCATTTCCTGGATAGGAAGATTTAAGGATGTCCCATGCCTGTTTTGAAGTACCAGCGCCTGTGATTTTTGAGAAAATCGAGTCATCCACAGAATTTTAAATCCAAAATTTGGCTTTATTTTCTTTGTTCCTCAGTGTTGCCTGAGCAGTTCTCTGCGGATTTGTCATGGAAGAAAGGGCTGCTGGATCTGGTTCCACATATCCAAGATCCACTGGATCCCAACACTCTTGTGCTTGCAATAAGGATCTCATCCGAAGAGACCAGAACTCGTAGTTCTTTCCAAGTAGAATCAGACCCTGGGTTGGTCCTAAATTGCTAGACGACATTTTTTTTTTTAATTTTACAGAAAAAACAGAGGGAAATTTCGTATTTACCTGTTTTGACCTCGGGACTTCATTAGACGAGTCCTCTGAATGCTCCAATTTCCGATTGCCAAAGTGACGAAGAGGGCTTAACGGCTTTGAGTTTGGTCTTAGTCACCGTGCAATGTGACCACACGCCTTGATGTTAAAGCGCTACGGGCTTTTCCGGTTCTTTGTCTTTCAATTTGTCGAAATGCGAAATTTGCCTTTGGACAATTCGACGGTCCAGATCTTCCTGTGATCTAATGGTCCAGATCTTATCGGGATTTCGCAAATCGATATTTCACGACTTTCAAACTCTCTTTGCAACTTTCTCAAAACCGTGAACTCCGAAATGCCGAATTGACGAAATGGCTTTCTCAGAAAATTTCCCGAGAACGTGGATTGATGCCACGCATCCCCGAAATATGGACGATCCTCGTCATTTCACGATTTCATGACTTGCGACTCCAAATCCTCTGTCTACTTGAAACCCTGGTAGCCAAAATGCCGATGGTTTCCTCGATGTCTGCCACGTGTCCGATCAAATGGACGGCTGTGATCTTTTCGAGATTTTGGGACTTTCGCCGTGGAGTGTCGTGACTTTTTTCAACAAGACCTCCGATATCCCAAACTCTGAAATGCCGAAATGATGGCACTTGGATCTGCTGCCACCTGTCCTTTGCGATGGACGGATCACAATCCTCTCAGGATTTCATGATTTTTGATGTCGGGATTTTGTGTATCGGGGTTTTGGAGAGTAGTCTCTCACTCATCCAACTCCCGATCCCCGATTTTGCGATTGGATCAGATCGACGACTCATGATCTATCTCAATCCAATGGTCCAGAATGACTCGTGATTTCACAATTTGCGAATTCTCAGGGCAGTCTTCTAACCTTTACACCTTGCGAGTTAGCGAAATGTCGTGATCTCGCCACGTGTCTCTTGATGGACGGACCAGATGATTTCGTGACTTCGCAAGTCGAATTTCTCCTTGGCGCTGCAGAGGACTAAACCTTGTGCACTTTCTCGTGGATCCAATGGCTGTCGGTCCTCTGCGCAAGATCTAATGGCTGAAATTCTTTCGTCTTTTCCGTGCTCTCCTCATCCCTTCTGAACTGGTTTCCCACTTTGGATCCATTCGTAGGATGAATCGTACGGCCTTAATGGTTGTTCTTTGCGCATGAGATGCGTTCTTTGCTCCTGTGGAAGAAAGATTCGTGAATCTTTCAAAGATTTGAAATAATTTCATGAATTCTTTGTTCGCTACTACAATCTTCAACAGATGTGAGCGATTTACAAGAATCTTTAAACAATTCTGCCTTCTACAAGAATCTTTAATGAATTTGAATGAATTCTTCGAGTTCTTTAAATGTTCTTCCATCCTTCAGAACTTCTTCGTGAATCTTTGATGATTTTTGAAAATTGTACAAGAATCTTTACTATTTCTTCCTTCTCAGTCTCCGCTTCCTTCTCGTGTTTCTGCTCCTCTAAACTTTCAAGCGTAGTACGCTCTGCTACGTCGCGTGAGCTTCTTACGCTGATCTTTTGAGTGTATGATGGTCTACTTCCTCATGGAAGTTTCCTGTGAGGATCTTTCGAGAGTATGACGGACAACTCTCCAAGCCTTGTGAAAAGTCTGTGTCGAATGCTCTCATGATCTGTGTAAGCTCTGCGCTATTTGAGGATCATGTTTCTCTCTAGCCTGTGTGAAGAGGCTTACTGCTGAAGCTCTGATACCATGATAAATTATGAATCAAGAAATGCAGAGAGAAAGAATAGAACAGAAAATAGTATATTAGAATATATGAAGAAGTTAGTCTGAAGAGGTAAGTCTGAAGAAGTACTATGCAATGGGAAATAGCTGAGCTAAATAGGCTCAAACAAATCAAGAATGGAAAGTACACCTGGCCAGGACAGTTGGGAGTGTACAGTCAGCCTGTTGAGGTTACATTATATTTAACAAGGACTGTTGTAATACAAACATTCCCACAATAGACTATTTTTCTCATCATATCTTCAAATCTTCTCTTGTATATTGTGCACTTCCTCAATTTATAGTCCGCGGCAACTTGTACTGTATAAAATCTGCATCGTTGTTGTGGAATTGAACTTTTGAAGTCACTACTGAAGCCAAGTTCTACCCCCTAACTCAATAAATCTAGTTTTTGCTTGCTTATTCTCTTGATATACAAAAAAATAACCTTTTAAAGTACTCAAATAACCTTCTAAAGTACTCATTTCATAAAAGAGAGTGGAAAGCAAATGCACATGTAACCACATGCACATAGATGGACACAATCATAAATGGTAGTAAAAATAGAATAGTTGCGTCTTATTATCACAAAAGAGACTACACAGTGCACACCACGACCAAACTCAAGGAGAATGACCAACTTCCATGTCTTTTGCATCTCCCTTTATAGTAACTAATGATAGTGGGGACAAGTCATGCAACCATCAATGCAATTCATTGCACAATAATGCTTAACATTCTTTGATCTTCTGATGCACGCCCTTGTTTGCGTGGTTCACTATTGCCATTAGAGTACATAACTAGCACAGCCGCTAACTCGCGGTTGAGAATGCCAAAAGGTATCGGCTGAGCTAGTCATCGAATATGAAACGCACGGACAACTGAGACACATGGACAACTGAGGAGGAAGTTGAAGTAGTGCCCATTAATAATCCAAACGTGGCAATTATATGGTGTTGCAGTAATTTCTTAATACGATTAGGTAAATGTTAAAAAGTAAACAGGTTAACGGATGCATTTAAAAATACAAAGAAGTTATGAAGAGTAAATCACATTCATTGATTTGGGAGGACGACTAAGAATATACCAGCATTTTCAATTGTTAGCCATCAGATTAGAATTTTAGATTAAAAGGTCATTAATCGTGCCCATTGATCGTGCCCATTGCCAACAGGTATACGCCTTTAAGCATAATTATACCGATTGACCCCTCAATTAAAGTGGAGGATAGAAGCACGTCGTTTACATGTGCACCACTGGTTTTCAGGATAGTTTCTATCCGATCTATAAAATCGATCTTATGTTCAAACAATGGCATGAATTCTTTATTTATGGCAATGCTATCAATCTTTACAAAATTAGATGAATATAACAATATACATGGTATACTTTGGCTACACTCAATGGAAGGAAAATCTGTTTTTAATAAGAAGAAAGGTAATAGTCGGGACAAGAAACAATGATAAAATCTTTCCAAGTTTCCACATTTAAGAAATGATAAAATCTTTGCACAAAGTCATTTGGAATATCATAAAGAAATTAGAATAGGAATGTTTCTTCTCATTTCTAGCATTTTCTTAGGATTTCTAGTATTTAATCCCATTTCACATGTTTCTTCGCCATTTCAAACATTGCATTATGTTTATTGATACATGAGATAATGATGTGGATCTTAATGAATAACTAAGAGGACTTGGTATTAACAATTTAGTTAATTAAATTTCAAATTTATATAAAACATTACTGATTAATTCGCAAGCATTTTATATTTCCTGGACAATAAATAAGTGCACGCAGGAAAACTAAGATCTAACTAAGATCTGAAACATGCAGGTGAGAATCGAATTCTCTGGTGATGGTGGCGAAACAATCGATGGTGGTGCTATATAGAAGGGAAAATCGATGTGTAAGGTTACTAAAATCCCCAATCCCGACTCTCCGTTCCGTCTCATGTAAACCCTAAATAATTGTCTTTTAACGTATCGTTGTTGTTACAACTCACACTGTATTCTCACGAGTTCAAAAACCAGCCAACGAATTGGACTACGCAGGTCTGGTCCCTCTAGAATAAATATTACTCTCTTGTTCTTGGCTCCATGAACATGAAGGAAATACAAGCCCAGGTCTTAGATTCCTTTAAATTGGTTTCGCAAGGTGGGATGGATTGGATTGGAATTGAAATTCCAAGATTCAAAAATGATAAACTAATCGAATTCTGTGTATTTCCAAATCTAATTGACAATAGAGACAACATTTATATCATCGGAATAACTCTAATTGATGTCTGTGTTGTTTTGCTGTGTTGTTTTAACAGTGGCGGAAGCCTATGTCGTAATCGAACAGTTTCATTTATGCTATCATTGTGCAACAAATTTCTTAATCTACGAACTATGGCCAATTTCGATAAAAAGAAGGTGGCGACCTTTATTTTGCAATCGAACCAATTCCTTCCATTCTTGTCAGGTAGTATAGACTAGATCAGATAGATATCCCAACATTACTCTTACTATAAGCACATATACATCTTAAACTGGGGTTTATTAAACACATATATCCATAAAAAAACCCATGTTCAAATAGATGCAGGGTTAAACATACAAATTAGTAATAATACTTTTACTTAGTAATAATACATTTTACGTTACAGATTTGATGTGATTATGGGACTGGAATGTAATGTGTAATCACTTGTATCTTGAGAAGAGGAAGTGTTGGGCATACCGCAATTGGTAGATAGATTCGATCAGTGGATCAGGAGGCAAGAGGCAAATTGTTTATCAGTATGTGAGACAAATCACTGCTCTAGCTGAGATTGCGTTTGGGTTACTGCATTCTTTTCGCGGTAGCAGATCTGGTTATATTATTATCTCTTTCCCAAATGACAATGCTTTGGCCTTGCTAGCAATGACCCATCCATCCATCCATCAATTCATTTTTCTTTGCATCCTCATGAATTAGACAACATGAAGAACTTATCTATTAGATCAATCTGATGACTGAACAAGCATGTAGTTTGGACACCATTTGAACACTGTTCTTGTCAAATTAGAAAGAACAAGAACTTTGGATGAATGGGAAGAGTGGATGCCGACTGCAACTTCAACTGGTTATTAGCTGGATCTAAAGGCTATGGTAGAATCTCTTTAATAGCTCTCAAGCATGTGAAATAGTGATTGGTGTATAACAAATGCCCATAGAGTAATATCACCAAATATGCTCACAACAACAATTTCATATTATTTTTGATAGATCTGGTCTACAATTAAGATTATAGTTGAAAAAAAAAAATCACAATTAAAGGAGAGAAACGATTAGCATAACCTTGGAAATGTTGTTTTAATGCGAGATGTGCAATTAGTAATGAAGATCCAATACAAATTGTAGCTCTCAAATCTAACAAGGGACTAGCTTTATTCTAGATCTCTATTTGTCTAACTTAATTGGGAAGGTCCATAGGTTTTGATGGCCCGATCTAAAAACAAAAATAATAATTGATTGTATTGTAGCTCTCAAATCTCACAAAAATTGATCTTGTTCTAGAAAAAAGCAACAACCAAATGGAGACGAATGAGCACCCAACCAACAATCTCAAGCCTTGTTCTCTATAGACTAGTCAAGGAGAGATTTTTTTCTTTATTATATTTTAGGTTTTCTCCATAATTTTATTTACTAGTTTCACCATTTTCGAGATTTCATGTTGATAACTTCATTGTCAAGTTCAGATGTTAATAGGGATTAATTCAATGGATAAAAAGTGTAATATTGTTGCAGGTACTTCATTTTGGCGATGTTCTTATGGATGCGAAGCTGCCTCCAAATGGATGAGGAATGCCAAGTTTGGGAGGCATTTCAAATTTTATTATGGATGTAAAGCGTGCAGAATCATGGAGCGTTTCAATTAACGCATGATGGATGCAAAAGGTTTTAGTGATGAGGTCAGGCAAGTTATGGTTCTCAATTACCTTATATTTTCCCAAAAGCAAAGGATTTTTAATGGTAAACAATTTATTACTTCAAAATAATTCATTTTGTTCATTGAGCAACTTGCTCCCTTTTATGATTATTTGGTATGATTATTTGGATTTCTATGCCATTCGGATTTCTCTCATTGTTATTAGTTTAATTACGCTAGCTGGTGTTCGATTCTTTAATTTCTTTTTTTTTTTATTGAAAATTATTTTGTAAATTGTTTACTCTAAACTTTAATCTATTACATTTACCGTTGGATTCTAAATCTAAGTGGTACGATGAAAGTTACACCAGGCTTTTTGTTTTAAATTGGGACTTACAAATTTTTTGAAACTGCGCTTCTTGTTTTAAATTGGGATTTAAACAAGGGATTCTTGTTTTAAATTGGGTGGGATTTAAATGGTCGATTCTTGTTAAAATCGGTAAGTGTTGTCACAAATTAATYTCCCWAACTTCAACAAGAAATTAGAACAAAACATGACAAAATACAAACTTGTTCTTAGATTTTCATTGTAATGTATATTAGTTCAATGAGGGATAAACAACATGCSGTTTAAACTTCGTTTGATCATTACTAGTGTTCTTCGTTTGATCATTACTAGTGTTGTCCTTGCYCCATTTCAAGGTTTGCAGGATGTTGAACCTGTTGAGAAAAAAAAACCAACAAAGAGAGAGTAACCATATATATATTCCAATGAAAACCTATGCATAAGATCAAGGAGCTATGCAATAAAAATTGAGACACTTTTATAGGAAAGCAATGTATTAATGCATTATATTGATGAAAGTGGAGAATAAAACCTATGCCTTGATGTTGCAAGGTCCCTTCTGATGGCTCTTTTCCTCAACACACAGATTTTCTCCAATGCTTTTGATGAAGAGTATACATATCCTGACTTGGAAAGCTAAAGTAAAGCTATCACAAGCATAATCTTCAGCAGAATTCTTCATACATAAGCGAGCCTAACTTTTCCTATGAGAGATCCCTCCTTATATAGAGTGAAGAGGGATGGATGAAGAGATTAAGATGATTCCACTAAATTAGAGAAGCAAGTGAGATTCAAACCGATCGAAGACCACCTCATCCTTTCGAAGATTCCATTCTAGAACCTTCGAGAAATTCATCGTTTTCCTTTGTTTGAGCATCGTCACACCCTCAACATGAGAAACTCAACATGAGCAACTTGCAACGATGTCAAGGCCACTGTGGTGCAACATGTGAGGATTTGGGATCGTCACACCCTTAACACTCGCAAGGTGCGACGATCCTCTTTGACAGGGTTTTTTAATAAGAAAAATATGATTCCATTTCTGAGGGAAAATATTATTTGTTCAATAGTCTTCAGGGAATAGAGAAATATGCAATACACATATCATCAGAGAAATATGCAATACACATATGGTCATGGGGCTGACGAAAATAATGTGTAACAGAATGCCCCCCAAAGTATAAAGTTGGAAACCCATGATAGTTGAAATACATTATAGAATGTGTGTGTGGAGAACAAGGAGCACATCCGTGGGAAACCTATCAACAAAGAAGTATCTACATAATAACATACCATTTACTGAAGTAGGCATTCTCATACTCAGAATACAAGTGACCCTAAGCATAAGTGTCAAGTGAATCATGGCCACCAATCATACACTATGGATCCATGCCATTATGATTCAACATAGTCACTAGAAATACATTGTGGATCTATGCTATAAAAACTCAAATTTGGACATAGCCACCAGAAATAAGCGGTGGATCTATGTGTCAGTACAAACTTTTAAATACTCCATCTCAATCCATGTGACAACATCCATATTTTTCATTTCCATAGTCTTGAAGTATGAATCTATCCATGTGATTACAGATGTTGAAGTCGAACATGGTAGAAACCACTTGATTACCGATCATTAATGAATATTGTTAACAAGTGCGAGGGAAATCACCATTGATGTCAATGATCCCTATGGTATGTGAATTAATGAGCTGAAGTCGCAATTTTCCAATCAGGGGCCAATGATGTGAACCCACTGTCGAAAATGAGGAAAGTAAAGCTAATCTTACAATAGGATGAGGGATGGAGTATTGGGTCAACCTTATGGGACAAGTTGGTCCTTAGCCATTAGTTTAAAATTTAGTTTTATTATGAAAAATGTTGGTCCTTATGGGGCAACCAGTCATTATTATTAAAGCTAATCAGGATGAGGGGATGGAGTACTAGGTCAACCTTATGAGGCAAGTTGGTCCTTTTCCATTCTTCGAGACTATATCTCCAAATGACCTTTAGCCCTTCATTTCTTCTCTACTCTACCCTAAGAGATAAGGGTATGCTCTCTCTCATGCTATTTTTCTCTCTCTTTCACGTGATCCTTTTTACTCGCTCACTCGTCAATTACCAGGTGTACGTATCTCGAATGTCTTCCCAATCTCATCTGTAATGGTAGAGGTTGCTTTAGATCATTTGCGTACTGCTGGAGTTTTTGTATTCTGTCTGAAGTGTTTTTGTGTGTTCGTACTTAAATTTAAAGAAAGTTGCATTAATTTAACATTTTAAATATGCACGCGACTCTAGGCAGGGCGGTATTAACTGTGCAAGCAATATGCACCCGCGCGGTTTAATTAAGACCACGGCATGGCTGTGATTGGTTTCTTGGCCGACAAAGCTCCCGATGGGCTTAACCCACTCAATTGTCTATCTAACACAACGATCCATCTAATTTCTATAGGCGTTCATTATTTCATACATCATGGAATAAAATTTGAATTTTGAAATTTGAACTCCCTCTTGCTCCGTTTAAAAACCCGCAGTTAACAATGTGTAAGTTGATATTTTGATCACAAGATGAGTAGGAAATGAACTACCAAAAGTGAGAATCAGGGTGAATATGATGGGAGCAGTGGGGTACATCGCCTCATGGCTTCTCACATCTTTTGCTCAGGGAGTACAATGTCAAAGCCACTCAGAACATGGAAATAGAGATTTGGATGCCATCACGTTCGGTGTTTTAGTTATGATTATATTTTCTTGTATGGAATAGTTATGATTAGATTCTCTTGTATGAAAAAGGAATGAGCATTTTTTTAGATAATGATTTGTTTCAGCAATATTCCCCACATAGAAAATCCATTAACAACCAAAAATTGAAAAAGAACATGGACTTGTTCTTTAAATGTTTACTGGAGGTAGAAGATGCTTCGGGTGTTTCATATTTTTGTTAGTATCAATCACTGTAATATAAACTAATCCATATAATATTTAACAGATGTGTGGCGAAATTTATGAAGGTTGTTGACATAAATTATGATCCACAACTTTAATCTGCATCTCTATAATGTCTTTATTTCTAGAGCGCATTTATTTCCATGAAGCTTGAGGAAATCAGGTTTTTATTTTTAAGTTGCAGACAAAGTTTTAGATGCTCTATTGGATGGACCCAATATGTGTACAGATTGAAATTGGTGAGTTTCATTTGAGTGCAAGTTTAGGGAGGATGACACATGACATGTTTGCAGTTCGAAGGCCCGTTGTTGGCACTGTTTGGAATTTGTTTAAGGTTCAGAAGACTATCAATCCTACAACTAATGTAAGTTTATCAATATCGACTTTGAACCTCAATAATTCTAGTAAAGCATTCATCCAAATGAATTTACATTGAGCATCTCGGTGGAGTTGAAATGTTGTTTCTCTTTATATATTTTGATCAACTAATGTAAGATTATCAATATCGACTTTGAACCTCAAGAATTCTAGCAAAGCATTCATCCAAATGGATTTAAATTGAGCATCTAGGTGGAGTTGAAATGTTGTTTTTCTTTATATATTTTGATCTTGCTGGAGTGGATTGCTAAAATGGGGAGTGGAATGCTAAAATAGGAGAGTAGAATTTGTTACACAAAGAATTCTTTTTAAAATGGTAGAGTAGAATTTATTACACAAGGAATGCATTGAGTTGTTTATTGAATTAATGTAATAATACATATAAATACGACAAGATTTGCCTCAAGATAGACAAACTACCTTGATCACACATTGTTGAGTGAATATCTCACCATTCTAGAAAGCATTTAATTGGAGATTCCAACTAGTTCCAACAACCTCCTACAACCTAAGAAGAGACTCTCTACATAGATACCAACTCTTCTTAATATTGACCAATAATCATTACAACCACATATATGACCATACCTAATACATAAGAAAAGTAGGAATTATATCTTCCAACACTCCCCTTTAAGGACTACTTGTCTTAATCTTTGGCAGCTAGGTCTACATCAACATATATCAACATGTTCTCCTCTATAGCAAATGCTCTTTTATGAATTGAAGAACCTCATGATCAAAAAAATATATCTCTTATCCATCCTAGCACTTTCATCTCATACCCTCAATCATACACATCACCACTCTATAAAAGTCCATATAAAGGAATAACCATTTTCTGGAATACATGGGTAACGAGTAGTTGTAACCGGGCTAATAGAATGTCTCTTTGTGTACATGGTTCATTCAAATTGTTGATGAAATTCCCTTGAATGTAAAACTTCACCTCCCAAAGTCTGAAACCAATAACATGGTCTACCTGTGGTGTTAAAGAAATCCATCACTGCACTATAGGAGACAAGTTATCTATTATTTGAGTCATCGCCGATACATGACAAAGGAGTAAGCATGCCTATCCATGTATTACAACAATATGACCACTATAGTAGACAAGTTATATGTTATTTGAGTCATCATGGACACATGGAAAAGGAGTAAGAATGCATATCCACATCTTACAACAATACTCCCTTTACATGTTACATAGATATAGGTACATATATTACATACTCCACTCATCGAAATGCCAAGTACAAACTCAAACTTCTCAAGGACCATTATATAGAATAAATAACATTACATCACACTTGCTACATAGTCTAAATCAAATTATAATATGGTAAAGTGCTTTTATTCAACACACCACTCAAAATTTTACCTTCATTTGTTTGCATTCATTTGATCTTCTTTTGTTCTCACAAGACTATGTCCAACTCTCCTTCTACCAAGCTTATTCACTATGGGATTCATCTTTGAACTTGCTTCCACCGTCCTTTTCTACCTGCAAGAAACTGATAATTGATGTCCATACAAAAAGAAATCCATCTACTAAGAAACATGGATACCATCTACTCGCCACTTCTCTAAAAATCATTTTCACCTAGATGATTAATCGACACATTAGACTCCCCCTTAAGCATAAATTGGTCCCAACTATGTCACATTTTGAGATTACTTCACACATTTTCCCCTTAATTGAAGATTCAACTTCTATGATTCAACATCAAGTTAGCATACGAGTACACCTACCACCCTCGTACATATCCAGGTGGTTTATTCCTCAACTTGATGCCACACCCTCTCTATGCATAAGAATGATACACACTACATGATTATATGTGCTACCACATTAATGCATGTAAGTGTGAATCGACGGGGCTTACAAAACACATAAGGAAATCAACTTGCCTATGGCTACACTTTTACAACTGGGACCAAAAATTTGGTTTGTTAAGTAAAACCAATGATGCACCCCCTACAAGAAATATGCTTAATTACAACATTTCAACTCAAGTACAATAAATATCCAAAATTATTTACATCAAATACTCATGCAAAACTTCGAAAAAAACATTAGCAAGAGATTAAAACTCATAAAATAGGAATACCATCTTCCACCTTTGAATCATGCACATAATTGGCATCTTGGTGTGTCTTTGACCTTTTCATTTTCAACATCTATGTTTAGTCTTTGCCTTGGATATTCCACATATCCATTCAATGTTTATCTTTCACTGTTCATCTTTGGTGCCCATGGTAAA
>JASDQU010586185.1:157451-167681 GCA_032191745.1 Picea mariana | reverse complement strand
AAGTGGAGAGGTATAAGATCCAAGCACCTGTTAGAAGAAAAATGAATTGAATGCACATATTGAAAGGTTTTGAGGATCAAAGTGACACATACCATGATACCCGGACTCATTACCTCATGGAGCAAGATCCATTTCTGCTACAAGACCAGGCCGAGGTGACAGATGTTGTTGCTGTTGACAAATTGGGGGCACTGAAGAATGAAAAGATGGGCCCTCCAGGTCCATGCTCAAGTTGATTTGGCTCTTGGTACTCCATGTATAGGAACTTTGGTCCGCGAGACATAATCTCCTTAGTTATCCCTAAACTGGGGGATAACATCTAGCTCCAACTCGGGAACATGTGCTCACCGTAGAGCACATGAGAAATTCAACATCTTTGGCATAACCTGTGACCTCCTTGATATCAACATAAGATTGTTAGCAATCATTTGGGGTGGTGATATCACCCCCATATCATATATATATATTACGAAAACAAAAAAAAACATATGTACAAATGTGAATACAAACTATTCTAGCATGCAAGTGCAAATGGTATGTACAATGAATTCAAATGCCTACTTACCTGCACTTACTTGTTGGTTGAATGATAGGTGTTGTTAAATGACCAATGGAAACATCCTAGCAATGTCTCACAATACCTGCCTCTGTGCTTCATCATAAACCAAAACAATGATAATTTAAGCACAAAAATAACACAGGCTAGAGAATGCATCGTATCATCGGAAACCATAAAGTCTAACTCATGGAGTCAGGTGGGAGGGATAAAATCATGCCAAGTCATTTTCTGAGTAAAGTACTCAATCCACTTTAGGAAGGGATCGTGAAAAGTCAAAGGTTCAGAAAACTGACTCAAAAGGTTTGAAAGTTGGCTACCTAGGACGTCCTCATAATCTGAATCCTGGGAAAGGATTGATGGGGATCTAGAAGATGACTAACAAACTCTTAAGGGAAGGTTTAAAGGATGAGATGATAGACTTTTTCTTGAGGTATTCAACCTACCCTTGAGCTCTAGGGTTTGCCTCAGAGGAAACTCAATACAAAAGATATATTTCCCAACTACACCTTTAATGACACAACAAGGTAAAGTAATTGAAGGTGGCTGGAGAAAGTTGTCACAAGAATCCCTTTTCAGGCAAACAATTCCCTTACTCCTATCAAGACATGAGCATAGTGGTGGTTGATAATCCTCTTCATGGAATGAATCTAAGTGCTTAGAGGAGTACTCATCAAAATCCTCAAGGTATGACCGAAAATCATCAGGAAAATATGGGACTAGGTCAACCTTGGATGTTTGGAGAGTATCGGTAATTATATTATCTTCTTGTTTCCACTGGTCAAAATCAAGAGTAACCTATTGTGATAATTGTAAAGGAAACACTTGGAAATGATTCTCAATGTCGTAAATGGGGCCGATATCATAACCAAATACATCGCACTTACATCTCCCAACATGTATGAACTCATCAATATCAATTATGTCACTATCTATATCATAACATGAAGGATTCAAAACATTCAAGGGCTCATCCATCTCCTCCTCATTTTCCAAATCATAAAGTAGAGAATCATCAAAATTTTGGAGAGGAGGGTAACTTATTGTGTTTGTTTCTTCTTGTGCAAGAGCTTTGAGGACTTGGCTGTCTTCAACATGCATCATTGTTTCATCCTCATAAATTTCCCCTTCATCTTCAACTGTACAACAAAGAAGATCTACTTTGTTCGAGGATTCCATTTCTTCTTCCTTCTCTAAATCATAAAAAAAGGCATTGTCAAGATCCTGAAAAGGAAAGTGAATAACCTCATTCTCTTCTTCTTGTGTAGGGGAATAAGGCTCGTGGATGGATTCATCAAAGGGAGGAAATCATGTCGATAATTCATCATCGTGTTTGAGTTCCATGTCCTCAACTATGTCTTCAACGATGCTGTGGGGATGTAAAAACTCATCAAGATCTTTTCCCTTAGCATTTTGTTGGTCAAAAATTTGTTCCCCTTCTTCTTGAAAATCAACAGTAAAGGTTTTAAGGGAACCTAATATTTCCAAAATAAGAGTGACTGGGGTACCTTTAGGGTCATTGATTTTGGTCCGTAGAGAGAAGATGTGTTTTCCCTTGGACAAAGAGATGTTTTCCTCGATTTGCGTAGCCATGTTATAAGCTTTGTGGATTTTTTTTGGCCCCTTTTTTATTTAGGAGAAAACCTAAATGCACCAACAGTGAATTGGTATAGAGATACATGAGATACTTGTCTTCAGGATAATATCTTCCAGGAATATGATATAGAAATCTTTCAAACCTACCCTCGAAATCCCTGACAGTTTCGTTCTCAGTTCCTGAGAAAGGTCTCTTCCAATTGGCCCATAGATGTAGATTAGCATACCATTTCCTATCATTTCCATGAAGAGTGGTGGAGAAAAGTTTCATTACCAAATCTTCAGCATCGTCACTGATAGGATGGAGTTGAAAGAAAGCCAAAAAATCAATCATGTGATAGTTTGCTCTTTCCCCATCACTACCATTGAATCTAGGGAGCTACTTTTTGTACTTCAGGGGCATTTTTCGAGGGTATCCTAAGATTTTACTCATGTATAAAGGTTTGAAGTTTCTCGGGTCCCATTGAGAAATCATAGTTGGTTTCATCATCACTGGAGTCGCCAGATAATTTTCTTGAAATTATCAAAGAAATAAGGGAATCATCCTTAGTGGAGTCTCTAGGTAAGCTAGTAAGATAAAGATTCTTGAGGAAAAGGATTACCGAAAAAGTGTCGTCTTTGAGGAGAATTGACTCAATGTTCCTCAGAAACAACACCAAAATGTTATCACGCAATTTGTACTTTGACAGAAGCAAAAGGAAAATGAAGACAAACTGGTGTAACAGGAGACTATCACATCACTGTCACCTCAATAGGATGTCTCTTTATATTTAGGGTGGTAGGCCCATGGGAGACGTCCTCGGTGACCTGGGGTTTTAATAAGGCGAATGATAAAGGACAAGTAAAAAGGTTCCCTCTCACAAGTCACCACCGATCATAAATTCCAGTTAAACAACCAATAAAGAGATAATAAACCAGAAAGTATACCTGCCCGAAACAAAGCAACATAAAAACTATATTTGCAAGAGCACTTGCTGGTTAGTACTTCATATAACCAGAGACTTTCTTAATAAAATCAATTGACTAATATATTGATGAAGTAAACAAATATGTGTAGCAACAATAATTACAAGACAATACTTCACAATTATCGCCTTATAAAAAACTTCAAAATGAGCAGGAATGATTAATGATCAATGTCATAACACCAACATTCATCAGAAGAAAATAAGGCTATGCATTAGTCAATCCTTTCAATCGCTTTGAGAAGCTTTAAATGCTGCAAAATATGGTTGTAACTTAATTGAATGATATCATTAATAAGGTTAGTAGATCAATCTAATCTAGGGTTAGAAGGTGTTAGTAGTTTGTTCAAAGATTTATATATTTGAAGGTTGTGATCAAAACACTCAAGAGAGAGATCTTAGACTAGTGCTTTCATAGGAAAAATGGAGTCAACAAGTGGCTGCAAAAATTGAAGGAGAAAGATGATATTAATAGAGCCAAATACAAGAGGAATTGATGGATGAAGTGTTGGTAAACCAAGGCTTCAACCACCAAACCCTAGGGGAAAACGACTACTAAGGTGTAGGTAACCCTAGGCCTTAGTATATTTTCCTCCTTCTTTCACTCAATGATAAAGTTAAATCGGCTAGGATGAAGTAACAAATACTAGGGTGTTGCAATGGAAATTCCCTACTAATGGCTTCAATAAAATGGCTCCTTGGCACAATCTAGTAGGTGGATAGAAAATTAGAACAAGGACAATATCATGTGTTTGGTCCCTAGGTTTTAGGATAGCAACTTCATAAGTATTAAAAAAATGAAAAGTAAAACACCATAACCATTCAAGTAGAGAAGAATTGCAAAATTTTACGCACATTCACCAAGCATCATCAAGCAAAACCCTAGTTGTAGACTTTCCACCAAGAAAAATGCCAAAATCACCAAAAATAGCCCTAGTCCAATAAGTGCGCACTAAATTTCAGTCCAAAAACCCTAATGAGGGCGCAAATTTTAGACCTAACACAAGTGTGAGAGAAAGATGATAAAATGAGAGTTTTGACTCTCTACTTATACAATACCATTGACCTTTTATTTCACTTTAGGTCAAAAAAGGCTGACATGGCCAATTTACATCAAAAATATTGTTTTACATTAAATTTCACAATTAAAACCCTAAATAAAGCAAAAATTATGATGCCATGCCCTTATAGGGTGACATATTAGGCCTTCTTGGGCCTCAGGAACCTGCCACACGTGCCACTTGGCACACAACTACCTCCCAAAACCTTCAAAATCACTGGATGGCGTCATGGGTGTCCTGGGTGACGTTATGGTCCTTCTAGGTCCTACATCCTAGTGGAAAGGGTGAAACCCCCCTGGGTATGGGGTTTGCCAAGCTTCCTCTAGTGGAACATCCTCCTCTTTCTTTGGTGCAATCCTTTGATCTGTCTCTGCCCCCTGCTCGGGTCTCAATGTCCATCTGGTGGGATTTTATCCCCGTGGAGGTCCGAACTGATCATCTCCCCATGTGTACCTGTCCATAAGGGCACCTATCTATCGGGTATGGTCCCGTAACATCAACAAATATGCCCTCCATGGGCTCATAAGTCACAGGGATCATAGCAATGTTAATCACATCGAATCATCAAGTTATTAAACATGTGCATAAAACCCCCTTTACCCGGAAAAGTGCTCAAAGACATTATACTACTCTACAAGCCAAGTTTGGAGGAAACGCTAGGACGTCCTATTGGGATAATGCTCACTGGATGTGGGATGTTTCTGGGAGAAATAAAATCTAAGCCATGTGAGTGGATGACATGGTAAGGGATGTCTGGGCAAGGGGTGCAGTGATAGCAGGGAAATGTATGGCTTACCTATGGGTGCCTCTGTAGAGGGTGAGCTGCACCTATCATGGATGAAAATGTTTCCAAGCCCATTCATGCCTTTTGTCTTTATTCTTATTAGTTTTCTTTCAATAATGTAGTTAGGGGACATTGCCTTGACGTGGTGACTAGTGGTGGAAATGTTACCCACAAGCTTTTCACGGAAATGAGAAGGTTGGCTTGTGATGAGACCCCGTTTCTCTTGTCTATTTCACCAAGAGCCACTACCATGGTGTGGTGACCAGCTGCTGGTAGTGTCATACTGCTACATGACCATGGACCTAATAGGTTGGTTCGTGATGAGACTCCCTATCCTCTAACTAGGTCTTGTTTTATTAGTTTTATGGTTCCCTCTATTTCTTGCTGAGAAGATATTTAATGATTTATTGGGCATCCTTGGGAGAATCATCTCAAGGTTTCATTCTTTGGATTCTAACTTTTGCCAACTACTTTTAACCTCTGGGCATTTAGCCCCTTCTTCCTACAAGGTAAGGTACAACCCTTAAATATTTGGCCAACCCAATGCCTAGACCAGTGTAATGGGATGGATGAGCGAGAGAAATATGGAAAGTGGTAATTATGGTAGGAGTGGACGATGGATTTTCATGAATCCCCCTAGTGGAAACTCAAACCCTATGGGTACCATATTACTAGGGAATCTTGTCATTTCCCCCAGATATGGTCAACTGGAGAGGTATAAGATACAAGCACCCGTTAGAAGCAAAAAGAGTTGAATGCACATATTCAAAGGTTTTGAGGATCAAAGTGACACATACCATGATACTCAGACTCATTAACTCGTGGAGCAAGATCCATTTCTACTATAGGACCAATCCGAGGTGATGGATGTTGTTGTTGCTGACAAAGTGGAGGCATTGGAGAATGAAAAGAGGGGCCCTCCAGGGCCATGCTCAAGTTTATCTATCTCTCGGTACTCCATGTCTAGGACCCATGGACTTTGTTGTCGTCCTTATACACACTTGAAAACGTGAGCCAAGTCCTGCTCACTTAGTGTGTCCTTGGAGGCACAATGCCTAGGTTCAAAGCCCACGTTGTCACTTTGGCTTGAACCTCTTCCGTCTAGGCTTACTCTTAGGGAAGCCAAGGCGGGTAGACCCTAGTTTCTAGATAAGATTTAGAGTTTAAGTTCTAGGATTTGTTTTTAATTAGTTAAGGTTTAGGGGGAGTCTATGGTGAAAAAGCAACAATGGAAGATGTAAGAATTTCTATGTCAAACAAGCCTTTCCCTAGGTCAATTAAGACTAGTGCCTAAGGTTGGACAAGGGGTCAACTAAAAGTAAGGGTGTTTAATTACAAGTATGATTACAAAGGTTAGATACTCACAAATAAAGAATGCTAGTGACAAAATTTTACAGTAAGATACAATTTACAATAGAACAAGCTAATCATGTGTGTTTAAATGTGTAGGATATTAAAGAAGATCAAAGCATGGATATTATCAACACAACAAATCCAAGCATGCCCCAATAACACTTACTCTATTGAACCGCCCCTCGGTGGCAACATCAACACAATAAATTCTCAAGGACACTCAGAAGGTTCGAAAGTTTTAAACACAGGCGTGCCACAATAATTGACACCTTTAGTTATTTTACCCACAAAGCATTACTTGTATTATGAGATTGAAAGATTGAGTTTGAAAGTATTAAACCACAAGATAAATCAAATTAAACCAAGGTTTATTTTTTTCTTAGTGAGATAAGGGTTTTAAGATTTGAAAATATTTTAATTACCCTAACTAGATGTTTAACCAAAAACCTCCTCCCCCGATTGCCAAATGGCTGTGGATGCTCAAGAAGTGAGGCAATGAGGCCTACCCTAGCTTCACGGGTCAACCCTAAGAACCGAGTAATCTCGGAAAGGACGTTGCGTGCCGTGAGACCGTTCCCGGCCTAACACCTTCCGTTGCCTTCCTCAATCCCCGTTTTAGATGGAGAAGATGGTGGTTTAAGATACCATATTAAGTCTATTAAGTTGATATATCAATTAGTTAGACTTTTAGGTGTATTAGAGAGTGTTTTAATGACTTTTAGTTGCCTTAAAGTGCTGATTTTATGCGGAAACCAAAACTTTTTGCAACTTATAAAGGTGTGTTATAAAGCATGAAAATGAAGCACATTAACACATGTAAAGCATGTAAAAGAAATCTGAATAACGATTTAGTTCATGACCATTTATTAAACCATTAACATGACAAGCTTGCTATGAAAGAATTCTAATGAACAAGGGCAAGAACAACTTGCCAACGAAAGAAAGAAGATTTAATATTATCACCACTTATCTTATGATTGTTAGAGCATTGATATGGAGAGTTAAGTGTGAGAGAGAAAGATGAAAATTTAGATGTGTGCCTATACTGTCAACATGTCCAGCAATACATTAACTTAAGTGATGGAAAATGGCCTTAAAGATGAAATAACATTAAAGAGAAAACCACTTACTATACCATCAAAGCATTAACCATTTAGTGTGTTGGATTAGAGCATGTAAAACAAGGTAGATCTTACTTGGCTTAAAACATGCAAATAGATTATGCCCCAAGGGTTTAGGTTAAAGATTAATGTGTGAAAGAGATCTAGGTCTAGATGATTTTAACCATTAAAGCATGAAGAGATCATTAGCATATCTTTACCCTAGCCTTACGATTTTGGGGGTTTCTCTCCCAAGGTGTAGGCAATTATTAAAATTAGAAACAACTTGGAAAGAGAAAGAAAGACAACAACCAAACCACTCAATGGCACAAGGTGGAGGGAATCCTACCTTTATTGTGCCAAAGGGGTTGAGAGGAAAGCAAGCAACCACAACTATCATCAAGATGCTCACTAACCCCACATCATAGGCTTAGACGATGATTTAAAAATGAAAAATATTCAAAATAAACCTAACCTTAAGTTCACACGTGGGAGGTAGTCCGTACCAATTTTCCTCCCAAGTTATGAGCTAGCAAGACTAACTAAAAAGTGAAGAAATTATGCACAAAGATCTAGAAAATTGAAGAGGAAGGTTGAGATTTGTTACCCACTTGAAGAGAAGGGTCTTGGAGTGTTGTGTGGATGATTTTTGGGTAGCGTAACCCCCTCAACCTGTTAAGAACCTGCAAAAACCAGCAAGCTATGCTTGCTAAAAAAGCTACACACAACTAATAAAGTGAAGAAAATTTCTGTTTTTAGGGCATAAATTTTTCTCATAAAATTTTTATGATAAAAGTTGATTAAAATGAACAATCTATGATGTTAATCTAGATTAAATATTATATGGAATGAACAACAAGAAAAAAATGAGTGAAGAATGAGAAAGAAGGAGTTTGAGTGTGCTTTGAGGGAGGTCTCTCCCTCGAGGCAATCCCAACAAAACCCTTGAAGCAAACCTGCAAAACTTGACAATATATGATGCATACAAGAATATAATATGGTTGAATATGCTAACAAAATGAAATACTTGAACCCTATTAGCAAATCCACATATATAGATCAACAATAATACTAGTTGCTATATCTACCCAAGTAAAACACTTTACCCAAGAATCTAATCTATGGAACCATCATGCCAAATTCACAATATTATCTCATGTGTAAGAAAGAAACAAGAATACTCGTTGCTCTTCCAATATCCTCCAAAGTTTCTCTTTATTACTCAATAATAGATCTTGGACAAATACTTTCTCCAAACCCCTAAAGAGCCAAAGAATGGATGAAAGATGGACAAGAAAGAGAGAGAGAGTGGTGAAAATAAAGTAGCATAACAATAGCTCAAGATATGGTAAGGAAGAATTGAGGAGAGGGATATATTTATACTTGGAGAGACAAACCTACCTCTCTTGGATCAATGCCAAGTGTCTACCACCAAGCACAAGATGAGATCCCAAGGAAGGGGGCGCACCATCTAGGGTTTGAGACATGGATCAAAGAGGTGGATGAGTTGTGAGGTGTGGGGATGAGGGAAAGGGTGACGTGGAGGGATAGGGAAGGCATGCCAATGGATGGAGGGGCCCCCAACTCATTAAAAAATGATTTTCTAGAGTTTTCCCATGAGAGGGGGCGTAACTTTCCCTGGGGGGCCACAAGGGTTCAAGTGAGTGAAGTGAGTGAGGGGTTATAAAGGTTGGAAAAGGT
Organism: Picea mariana; assembly: GCA_032191745.1. Lineage (NCBI taxonomy): Eukaryota > Viridiplantae > Streptophyta > Pinopsida > Pinales > Pinaceae > Picea > Picea mariana. The sequence continues at coordinate 158,565 of JASDQU010586185.1, read as the reverse complement.
TGGGTTGGGTAAGTTTAATTTAGGAAACATCTCTCTTGTATTTTTCCATCTTTACATAACCCTTTTAACTCATTATTACAAAAATTACATTTTTGCTATGTCATGACTTAGCAATTAAAATTGTTGTTTTTTATTGACTGAGACTCCTCGTGGACAAACATATAGCAAAAGTTGTCCGACTGAGATGAAACTTGGTCCAAGGGTGTAGGGGGTCTCATTCCATTTATTTTGAGCAAAAATACCCCTATCAAAAGTCCAAGAACCTATTTTTTACAATTTTTGCTAAAAAATAATTAATTAATTAAATAATTAAACCTCCAAACTTAGGGAAATTTAATTAAAAATTAATTAGTTAAAAAAAACTAATCTAGACTCAATGGAATTTCGTGAAACTTTATAAGATGTCATAGATGGTAATTTACATCATTACTAAACAATAATTACTAGAGGATAAGCCCTTTAGAATGCCTTTCATCACTTTGGAGGAATTATTGCAAGTGTGAGGGAAAAACTCAAGGGGAATCAATAAGGCTGAAAAACCCAATTGATAACCCGAGGATAAAAAATTGGGATTGTGTATCTCTTCCATACTCTGTGTTTCTTGTTGTGAAATTATTTAAAACTATCCTCGACCCTTTTCTAGGTTTTCCTCTTCCTTATTCTGGACACACCTTTGTTGTGATTTTGAGCTCCTTATATGGGAAATTCTAAAGCCCCATCTTGGCCATTACTTATGTTTACACCTAGCTCATGTCCTATCTTACTATGGTTTTCTCTAGGAATTACTTGAAGTTTACGAATTGACCCATGGGTTGCTTAACTATGGCTTGGTTTAAAGTTTCATTCTACCTATTTAATGCTCATCTCTTGTAAATGTTTGGTTCTACCTACATGTGTTAATTACCCTACCTGAAATACTTGCTAATATTATGGATATGATTGGGATATCATTCTCATGACCTCTTGGCCATGTGTTATGTTCATTGTTATATTTATTTTTAGACACTATCTATTTGGCATTGGCCCTATCTCTTACTACTTGGAAAACAATATTTTGGGTAGTTTGTGCATGTGATCTAACCTAGGAACCCATGTTTATTCTTATTTATACTTG
>JASDQU010586185.1:116346-127078 GCA_032191745.1 Picea mariana | reverse complement strand
CAGTACTTTTAGATAATTTCACTGGCATAACCAGTAATGTTGTCACAATTACAGACCAACTATTAATTCGTTCTCACTCGATTCTTCCTCTCCAGATCACAGACTCTACCATGGTCCCACAAGCTATGACTGTTTCTGTTAGAAATGTGGTCATCACTCAAGCCTATTGGAACACCACTTCTACTTAGATCAAATCCGTCACTTCCTCCTGTGTATAATGCTTTGAATACTTCCATCGCTATCCTTACCCAGAATCCATTCAGAGGGTCTAATCTTTTTTTTCCTCCTAGGTATAATGTTGCTAGTCATTTTGTTCCTACACCTACCCAGGTTCACTCCGAAGGGCCTTATGTTCCTACTCCACCTTTTTCTAGAGGATCTAGTCATCCTGGCCCTAGTGGCTCCAATCTAGTTGGAGGCACTAGTCATTCTATCACTTCTAGTTTTTAGATTCTTGTTGGAGGCCAGCCTCAAGTTGGGGGGAAATCTCAATTTGGGGGGCAATCTGAGATTGGCGGACAACCTCAACTTGGGGGGAAACCTCTAGTTGAAGGCCATAACCCAATTTATGGGAAACACATACCCAGATTACAATTTCAACCTTGGAATATTCCTTTCCAAGAGAATCAACAACCGTCTGGAGGGTAACATCCTCAAGTTAATTCTTTTGTGGCCCCTAATTTCAGACAACTGTATCTAGGTTCTATGAATCATACTTAGGGTCAAAATCTTCTATCTAATGTTCCTTTCCAAGGGAGCATACCTAATCAACCAAACCGTGTTGGATATTTTAATCAAAACCCTCCACAACCGAATCTTTCAGGACTTCCTAACTACCTACAAACTGCTTATGGTCCTACTGGTATACCTACAAGACTAGCTCCTCAAAACTACCAGTTTCCTCAAGTGAATAGAAAGTTTCCTTTTCTTGCTACTTTCGATCTACCAGATTTATATAGGATTTTGAATGATCATATTTTTCATTCTCCTTATTGGTTCTTCATACCATCCAAATTACTATATGACATTCGTAAGTTTGACGGTCGATCGAGAGAAGACCGAAATAATCATGTCATGGCTTTCCATGTTTGGTGTTTGTTCAACTTATTGATGGATGAATCTATAAGATTACGACTTTTCCAACGAACTCTTATGGGTTCAGCAGCCAAATTGTATATTGAGTTACCACAAGGATTATTTAATGACTTCAATACCCTATCCATGGCCTTGTTAACGCATTACAAATTGCATATTCGATATGAGACAGGAACCGAAATTTTGAGCTCATTTAAACAATCCTCTTCCACTCATATTTCTGATCATATCCATGAGTGGAGGAGGAGAAGATGTTTAATCAAATTTTCCCTTCCTTATCAATTGCTGACCGAGTGCTTTAACAAATAAATCATTGGTCCTATAGCCCATGAGGTTTCCATGGGTGGTGTCGTCACTGAAGAGAAGGTGATTAGTTGTGCTCAATATTTGGATCTTGTTTATTCACAAACAGACACACTCTATGAATTGATCCCTGATGCTCCTCATCCATCCATGAATCCTTACCCAACACATTCAGTAGCTTCTCATGTTGTTGATGGTGTGATTGGAATTTTTTATGTTGAGACTCAGTCTACACAAGACAACCATACCAATCCAAAGTCTATTACTTCTAATGTACACAATACTCCTACTCCTACTCCTTCCCCCAATAAAACTTTTGAAGTTAATTTGGTTCAATCTACTCTTACCAGTAAAAATAAAAATAAAAAGAAAGGAAAGGGTAAGAATAAGGAAGACAAAAATAATAATCAACAATATTATAAACCCAAAACACATCCTACTCATGAAAAAAATAAGTGTAAACCTCATTATCCTTGTGTTATTTGTGGTGAGGATCATTACATGAAAGATTTTCCACGACGTGTTGAGGTTACTAAGTTCCTGCAACGGACCGAAAAGCCTCCTACACCTGTCATCTTGTCACAACATTTTCATTCTCAGCAGCAGACCCAATTAGTTATTCATGACCAACCTTCTCCTTCTACCACGTCCTATGTCCTTATGTGTAATGGTGACTCCAAGAAGAATGAAGTTGCAGTTGCAACTCAAGACAAAGATTATTCTCCTTCGAAACAGAAAGTTGATGATTTACCACCTCTATTGGTTCAACCTCCTCCCTCAACTTCACCTCCAAATGATCCTCTTATATTGAACAACTAGGTATCGATATAGTTATTCATCCTCCTCCCAAGGGCGTTGTTCAAAAGTCTTCATTTAATCCTCACGTACGTGCTACCCAAAACTACAGTATTGTAGAAGACCTTGTGCAAGCACCCTCTGTGATGTCCTCTCTTAAAGTCCTTCAAAGTTGTCCTTCTCAACGAAAGGCATTGTTAAATGATATTGATGGAATTGATCCTACTAATACCAATTTGATTTGGAATATCATATTCCAAGGCTTTCTCCTCAATTAGCATTTCAGATCCAAGTTGTTGTGGAAAATAAGAATATCTATCGAACTGTTATTGATGAAGTAGCCTCGACTTGTGTTATGTCCATTACTTATTGGAAATCTATTAGCTCTCATGCCCTTACAGAGTCACACAATACTCTTAAGGCCTTCAATGGTACATGGTTTAAACCTTACATTGTTCTTAATTCGTTGTCGATTATGTTAGAAGGTAAGGTGGTTAATTTTGAGGTTGAGGTCTTTGATGCACCTCTTGATTACAACATTCTACTTGTTTGTACCTAGATTGATTCCATGCGCATAGTTGTGTCTACTCTTTTACATGTGTTACGTTTCTTGCACCAAGGAAAGGTCATTATTTTCGACCAAATGGCCTTCTTTAATTCTGATTCATGTACTAGCAACATACCTTTTATTTTGAAAACACTTATCAATTATGAGAATGTCAGAGTGGGTCTTTTAAAAGATTCAACCTTGATGGGTACATTTCCTATTCCACCACTCGGTATTCCTCCCCCTTTTGTCTCCTCAATTAACATGATATGAACCTCTATTTGTGAAACCCATGAGTCTTATGAACCATGGATATTACCTATCTCTGGTGACTATCTTTGTTATGGCAAGAGAGTTCCTTTAAGTCCGGTGGAATCAACTTATCAAGATATTCAATCGACAACTCCTTCTCCCCCTTCTCTCAGTGATACATATGTTGATCCATTTCACATGATATTTCCTACTGATTAGATGACCATGATGATCATGTATATGGAAGATACTCCATGGGACAATGGGCATCATCATTCTATTCTCTTCCTAGAACGTGACACCATAGAGAGTTACCAATGGATTTTGACTTTGTCTACCATTGTTGTTATCTCTTATGTTCCTGAGTCAACACACGATGTCTTGTATGAAGGGAACTTGAGTAATATTTCACCTACTATTCCTCTTGACATATCGATTAAACCCAAAGTCATGGAAAATGTTCATATCAGTGCCTCATGTTCTACTTATGAGGTCCGTAATTATAAAGCCCTTTTTCAAGAATTTTGTGACATTTTTTCCTCGAGTTATGAATAAATGCCTGGTATTGATCCTGATATTATTTTTCATGAGATTAAGACTTGCCCAAACTCTAAACCCAATCGGCAGAGACTTTACCCAGTCCATCAACAAAAAAACTATTGCTATTAAGCTTGAAGTTGAAAAACTTTTTAAGACTGGCTTTGTCTATCCTGTGGCTTTGACCAATTGGGTGTCTAATATTGTTCCGGTAAACAAGAAACAGCGCATGATATTTGTTTGTGTATATTATAGGGATATAAATAAGGCTTGTCCCAAAGAAAATTATCCAACCCCTTTCATTGAACAAATTGTTGATGACTCTGTCGGGAATAAAATATTCTCCTTGATGGATGGTTTCTCTAGCTATAATCAAATCAATATTCTTCTCGCGGATGAACACAAGATTTCTTTTATTTTCCCTTGGGAACCTTCGCATACCACAAACTTCCTTTTGTTCTCAAAAACGCTGGGGTGATTTTTCAACACGCTATGTCTTACGCTTTTCATGACATTAAGAACATTGTACAATCCTATCTAAATAATCTACTGGCACATTCCATGCATTGTCAAGATCACCTGGTACATCTACGAGCCATTTTCCTATGCTCTCGTTATTATCGCATATGTTTGAACCCACACAAATGTGTTTTTTGTCTCGAGTGTGGGCGAATTCTTGGTTTTATAGTGTCTATACATGGGATTAGGGTAGACCCCTTGAAGGTTGACTCTATTCTCAATTTACCTCCTCCTTCCATGCTATGCCAACTCAAAAGTTTGTAAGGGAAGGAAAACTTGTTACATCGATTCATTCCCAATTACGTTGAATTAACGAAGGGATTTACTCAGCTTCTCAAGAAAGGTTATGATTTTGTATGAGATGATACTACAAACAAAGCCTTTGAATCTTTAAAACTCACCCTAACCTGTACACCACTATTGTTTCCACCTGACTGTAGTCGAGATCATTTCTTGTACTTAGCTTCTTCGAACTCTACCATTTCCATGATTTTAGTCCAAGAGGATGATTCACATGATGAACATGTTATATACTATTTGAGTCGGAGTCTCATGACTACCGAAACCAAATACTTACATGTGGAGAAACTGGCCTTGGCAGCTATTCAGGTTGTTCAACGTTTCTGTCACTACATCTTATTACATAGAACCACAGTCATTTCTAATTGCAACCCCATGAAACATATCCTTACTCAAAAATTGTTCGGGGGAAAGTACTCTAAATAGATAGTTATTCTCCAGGAGTTTGATTTGGAGTTTGAATGCGCCAAGTTAAATAATTCTTTGGTTTTTGTCGAATTGATATGTGACCTTCCCTCTATTGAGACAAAAACTATGGCAGAGGATTCCTTACCTGACGAATCCCTCTTTCTGATCAATTCTGACGACATATGGTACAAATATATTATCATCTATATCCAAAACCAAACTTTTCATCCTAATATTTCTAGTGCAGATCATCCTCGTATCCGGTATCAATCCCGTCCATACATCATCCTTGGCGATACCCTTTACCGCCATGGTATTGATTCCATATTTCTATGATGTCTCACCTACGATGAATATGAGAAAGCTTTGGATGACTATCACTTTGGAGCATGTGGCGGTCATATGTTTGGGTATGCCACTACCCAAAATATCTTATGAGATGGTTAATTTTGGCCTTCATTTTTTAAGGATTGCATTACTGCCCTCCAGAAATGCCACACTTGTCAGACCTACAACAATAAGATCTGATCTTACCCTTCTCCTCTTCACCCTATAGTTTTTGTTGGTCCCTTCGCTAAATGGGTCATTAAATTCATGACATGTAACCCTCACTTGTCCAGGGGGCATGGATACATTATTGTAGCTGTGGATTATTTCACTAAATGGGATGAGGTGATGCCTACATTTGATAATGCCGGGAAAAATGCAACATTGTTCATATTCAATTATATCATTACTAGATTTGGTGTCTCTAAAGCCATCGTTACTAATCACAGTAGTCATTTTCATAATTTCATGATTTCTGAACTTACTGAGAAGTTGGGTCTTCATCATGAAAACTCAACCCACTATTATCCACAGGCCAATGTCCAGGTTGATGCAATTAACAAAGTTCTCACTACTATTCTTCGACAGATGGTAGGAATTCACAAGTCAAATTGACACATGATGTTGTTATCAGTATTGTGGGCCTATGGGACATTCGTTAAGTATGCCATGATATTCCCACCTTTACATTTAGTATATGGTAGTGAAGAAATTTTTCCTATTGAATGTGAAATACCATCTTTGAAACTAGCTGTCAAACTTCTCCCTAACATCTTTGCTGAAGAAGAATGTATTTTGTATTTGATGCAATTAGACAAAAACCGTCGTGATGATTCCTTAGTCATTCAAACTTAGAAAAAGCGTGTTAAATCCCAATATGAAAAGCATGTCAAACCACGTGTTTTTTCTGAAGGTGATCTAGTTCTTCTTTACGAGCAAGATCGTGATTTTCTAGGGATCGGTAAATTCGATCCAATGTGGCAGGGTCCTTATATTGTGAAATGAGTGTTGGAGAAAGGGGCTTATGAAATGGTAGATTATGATGGAATCCCTTTGATTGAACCCATAAATGGGCTTTACTTGAAGAATTACTATGCTTAAATCATTTTTGAATAAGTGTTCTGTACTTTTAGTGTATCATACTCTTGTGTTCTTTTTCTCTTTTTGGTTCCACCTTTCAACTGCTTACCTTGCATTGTGATTGATTTCCAGATGTCGGTGTCTTCGCTACCCTACATTGGCTTCACTGATGTAGCTAGTATCCATAGTCAAAACTTAGCATCTGTTGCTTGGGAAATATATGCACCTACAGATCAATTAATCAGTCTACATGGTGTTTTCCTTGGTCATGCAACTAACAATATCACGGAATATAGTGCAGTTATAAAGTTTTTAACTGATGTTGTTTCTCCTAGAATCCATAATATTATTGTATGAATCGATTCAAATATATTAGTACTACAATTGAGTGACGTTTTTTCCATCCAGAGTCCTACATTGTTAAGGGTATATTTACGAATTTGCCTCTTGGAACGTCATTTTCATTACATTGAATATAAACACATTCCTAGATGTCTAAATGCATTAATAGATGCATTGGATAATTATGTGTTAGACATACATTTGAAACATTTATAAAATCCAATCACACTTTGTACATAAAATAGGTAAGCCGGTAGAAGCATTATATTCATAACGATAAAATTTTACCGAAATTGTTTTTATCCAATGACCAAAATATCAAAAATGTGAAGCTCATGGCTTCATACAAAAAAATCATCAAGGATGTTTCTCACTATAACAAGCAACTTCTCGTGCTACTCTACAAAGCATTCAACCGATGGATGCAGATACACCCACTGTGTGTCATCGGTAATGCCTAGGGATCTCATCCATAGTAGCGTCAGGGACATCCATGGTCAGTCCCTCTAGGATTTTTTCTACAACCTCGAGGTCTACGGTAGCCACTCCTACTATAGCACCTCTATCTCCACGCCTTTGGATGGGATATGATCCTGATGGCCGATATGATCTCACATATGCATTGATGATAGCATTTGATTAAGTCATTGGATAAATAACACAAAAAACATGTTATATAATTAAAATAACAAAACAATTATATAAATTTTTTTTCCTTCTTACCTATGTCCCCCTATTGGGACCCGTATGGAAGATCCAAATCTAGATCTCCATGGAAGTCTACCTCGACATATGCATAATCTTCAACCATGAGTNTACCCACCTATTCATCCTTGGATCCTGTGGAGAGGGTATTACCCACTCCACTTGTAGGCGTAGGACATGAACTCTCTCTAGGAAGAAGGGTACCAAAATAGACCCATATCCAAATTGTCTCAACCCACCATTTCGACACTTGGTAAGTTGTTTCTTCATTATTTTTAGGACCACTTCGCACCAGTTGAAGACTCTAGGCTCCATACATTCTATGGAATACTAAAACTGACTTTGCAGAGCCGTATGAGGAGCTGCAGTCCCTGCCATGCGAGTGATAGTATATAGGATGGTCTGCAAAGGAAAATATCGGACATCCCTGATAGCTACTTTGCTGCTATGTTTCTTAGTACCTTGCACACAATGATGGTAGGCGTAGTAGTCCATGGGCTCACTACCGCTCCTGCTACCTGTAACTGTCACCTGTGGACCATAGCTATATAGTCTTGTTTGGAAATAGATATCCTCGATATCTATGGTGAGTGTGTGGGAACCCATGTGAAATTCCTTCTTGTTCACATCCCACATGTGAACCAAGTACTCCACTAGTCTCATTTGGTCTCTCATGCCCTGAATATTGAATAATTTTAGTAACCCACACTATTAAATATAGTCTAAAAAATCGATGAACTATTATGACAATTGTGATAAAATCAATTTTTTTGTCGAATTTTTTTTTAAAAAACGAAAATTTACTGTTTTTTTTTTAAATTAGTCCTGATAACGTTTGATTTATGATGTGTTCTAAGGTCATCGAAAGTACGACGATCAGTTTCGAAACTTTAATATATCCATTTGTAGGTCAACATAACAGTCATTGACTTCAAAATGGTCAACCTTAATTTAGCGTTATAGTCATCGGAATTTCGACGATGACAAATCTATAAATTACTTAATTTGAACTGAATTTAGACTAATTTGTTATAGTTGTGACATATTTTATGTGTTATAGCTCTGCTAATATTCATTTTTATGTGAAGGTTTTCTTGTTGATTAAGAGATCGAATTGATATTTGATCTACAGAGCTTAATTTTGTGATCATTGTTCAAGGCGTGCAAGAGGATTTTAGACTTTGAAGGTTAGTTAAATATTTTCTTTCTTTTGTCTCCTTTAATATTTTATAACCTTATATGTTTATGTGGATTTTATGTCGTTTGTGAACATGCTAATTTTTCCATGCTTATGTGTGACTTGATCTCTTGCCCTAGTTCTATTATGTCATTTGATTATGTTACTTGGTTATGGTGAAGCTTTGAAGCTTATGTGGTAAAATATATTGTATGGTTCGGTCTATTGCATTTCAAGAATCGAATAGATCTATCACATCATCACTAAAATTTATAACATAATCGTCTCAATATTTTCGTTGTGGTGAAGAATGTGGAGATATTATGGACAAGGTGATGAGAAATGTTATTGCCCTTGTGCTAAATGCAGGAGCACAAAATTCAGAAGAATTTTAATACAAATAGCTGTAAGACATTGCAGAACCCATGGGCACGTTGAAGGTGGACCGAATGAATATTGTCCCTTGGTAAACTATATATTCATTATTATATCTTTATATTGATTGTATTTATAAAATTTTATATTGTTTAAATATTTCTTATGCAGTACACTAATTTTGCATGATTGTTTGTAATTATAAAGTCAGGTTGGCCCCCCTAAGCATCTGAACGCGCCAAGTACTAGCAGAAATGATGTTGTACTACAAGGTGCTGAGGAATTTGGAGTGTCGAATATTTAAGATCAAATTAATGATCCTATGGAAGAAGATGACAATAATAACAATATAGTTAAAGACGATGCGACAAATGAATTGATCCAAGACTTGTTCGCTCGACCAGACGAGGATGATGATGAGGAGATTGGTGATCTTGATGTACCTCTGCTAGAGAAGGAGTAAAATCCACTTTATGAAGGTTTGAAATCAAATCTTCTTTCTGCTACATTATTGTTGGTGAAATTAAAGGTTTTGAATGGTTTGTCAAATAGTTGTATGACACAGATCCTAAGGTATGTAATATGGTTCATCATCACATATACATACAGGTTGATTTTTTTTGTTGTTTTTTAGTTTTAATTAATGTTTTAAATAAGAATTAAATATTTACAAATTATAACATTATTTAAACTAATTACTTATTTTTTATGTCGTACATTGTTAGGTGAATTTTTGTTACCATCGTCAAATATTTTACCTCGCACATACCAAGATTTAAATGCCATTATGAAAGAAATTGGAATGCAGTATCAAGCTATAGATGCATGTCCCAATGATCATATTATATACTATGGACAACATGCGTCGAAAACAGAATGCTCGCAATGTCAGACTAGTAGATATCGAAACGATCAACTAACAAAAGAGGTGCCTCGTAAGGTTCTTCATCATATTCCCATAATTCCATGTTTCCAACGACTGTTCCAGTGTGAAAGCATAGCATAGTTTATGGATTACCATGCACGTAATAGAAGTGGATATGGTGTTCTTCAAATGCCTGCAGATAGTTATGCATTTAAGGAAATTGAGGAAAAATGGTCAGTTTTTAAAGATGAACCTTGTAATGTTAGGCTTTCATTGGTCGCTGGCAGTGTTAATCCATTTGGGGAGCTCAGGTCTATTTACTCAGTGTGGCTAATTTTTGTTATCAAAAATAACATTCCTCCTTGGATGTCAATAAAGAGGGAGCACATAATGTTGACAATGATTGTTCCAGGTATGTAATGTTATCATTAATTTTCCGAATGTAAGATTTCATTTATATTTCTTGTTGTATAATATCTTTTATTGATTTATTTACTTATATATGCACATCATGTTAGTAATTATGTGTAATTTCAAAAAAATAGGTAAGTACCATGTTAAAGATATGAATGTATATATCGAGCCTCTCATCGATGAGTTACTAAAGTTATGGACTGACATCACTATGTATGATGTTTTTAAGACAATAAGGTAGAAGGAATTTCAATTCCGTGGAATACTTGTATGGACAATTCATGATGCCCTAGGACTAACACATTTTTGTGGTATGTAATGATCCATTGCACTTTAATTATAGTATATAATTATTTGAAGATACCATGCTGCATGTTTTTTTAAATAATCCCCTTTGTATAATTGACATAATTAAAAATCCAACTTTTGCAGGTCTTCAAACAAAAGGTAGATTTGCATGTTCAGTTTGTGGTCCTAAGATCAAATCTTGGCATTCAAAAACTTTATGAAAGGAGGTGTTTGATGAGTATAGACACTTCCTCTCTAAGAATCATAGGTATCGTACTATTGAAAAACATCTTTTCAATGGGAAAGAAGAGACTGGATTAAAACCATGAAGAATGACACCTCACCTATGGAAGTTCGAGTATAACAAAATTCATCGAGATGGTATGTTGCAATTTGTTTATGT
>JASDQU010586185.1:83925-98545 GCA_032191745.1 Picea mariana | reverse complement strand
TTGGAGGGTATACCAACAATTATGTGTGGGAGCTTGCACCAGGGTGTAAGTCCATTAAGCAGGTCGTCAACGTAACTTTTCCACCCTCTTTATCCCATCCCCTTCTTGTCTTGATTTCGCAATGTTAGATTTCATCACCAACTAGTGACTTCGAAATAAGAAGGATTGTTTCCTTGGTTTGATTTCTAGATTTTATTAGTGAGTGTTGTTTGTTTCTTTAGTTGGACACAGATTTGTTTTGTTCTTTATTTGTTGCGGAAAACATCGGCCCTTGTCGTTCACGTAGGATTCAAGGGATACCTCTGGAAGATCCGAAAGGTTACATCCCTTTGCTTCCTAACTCACCATAGGGCTCTCCTGAAGGACCAGTCAATAACGAAGTAGCCTCTGAGATTGGAAGTTTGACTCCTTTAGAGGAATTCATACTTCCCATAACTCCATTATTGAGTGTTATACAAGATCCACATTTTCTCTGGATGAATTCATTGGGAGAACTTGTTGTTGAAGAAATTATTGAAGTGCCTACTAGACCTAACACCGAATCTAGAGTAGACGATCCACTCTTCTAGAGTGAGTCATTTAGAACATCGGTTCGTAATACTGGATTTTTTGTGAAACCTCCTCACGACATGATATTTTTGATAACTATCATTCCTGGCATCTCAAATGATTATGACTTCTATTGCTTATACAGTACTTTTAGATAATTTCACTGGCACAACCAGTAATGTTGTCACAATTCCAGACCAACTATTAATTGGTTCTCACTTGATTCTTCCTCTCCAGATCACCGACTCTACCATGGTCCCACAAGCTATGACTGTTTCTGTCAGAAATGTGGTCATCACTCTAGCTCCTATTGGAACACCACTTCTGCTTAGATCAAATACGTCACTTCCTCTTATGTATAATGCTTGGAATACTTCCATCGCTATCCTTACCCAGAATCCATCCGGAGGGTCTAATCTTTTTTTTCCTCCTAGGTATAATGCTGCTACTCATTTTGTTCCTACACCTACCCAGGTTCACTTCGGGGGGCCTTATGTTCCTACTCCATCTTTTTCTGGAGGATCTAGTCATCCTGGCCCTAGTGGCTCCAATCTAGTTGGAGGCCCTAGTCATTCTGTCACTTCTGGTTTTCAGATTCCTATTGGAGGCCAGCCTCAAGTTGGGGGGAAATCTCAATTTGGGGGGCAATCTCAGATTGGGGGACAACCTCAACTTGGGGGGAAACCTCTAGTTGGAGGCCATAACCTAGTTTATGGGAAACATATACCCATATTACAATTTGAACCTTGGAATATTCCTTTCCAAGAGAATCAACAACCGTCTGGAGGGTAACATCCTCAAGTTAATTCTTTTGTGCCACCTAATTTCAGACAACTGTATCCAGGTTCTATGAATCCTACTTAGGGTCAAAATCTTCTATCTAATGTTCCTTTCTAAGGGAACATACCTAATCAACCAAACCCTGTTGGATATTTTAATCAAAACCCTCCACAACCGAATCTTTCAAGACTTCCTAACTATCTACAAACTGCTTATGGTCCTACTGGTATACCTACAAGACTACCTCCTCAAAACTACCAGTTTCCTCAAGTGAATAGAAAGTTTCCTTTTCTTTCTACTTTCGATCTACCAGATTTATATAGGATTTTGAATGATCATATTTTTCATTCTCCTTATTCGTTCGTCATACCCTCCAAATTACCCTATGAAATTCGTAAGTTTGACGGTCGATCAAGAGAAGACCAAAATAATCATGTCATGGATTTCCATGTTTGGTGTTTGTTCAACTTATTGATGGATGAATCTATAAGATTATGACTTTTCCAACGAACTCTTATGGGTTCAACAACCAAATGGTATATTGAGTTACCACAAGGATTATTTAATGACTTCAATACCCTATCCATGGCCTTGTTAATGCATTACGAGTTGCATATTCGATATGAGACAGGAACCGAAATTTTGAGCTCATTTAAACAATCCTCTTCCACTCATATTTCTGATCATATCCATGAGTGGAGGAGGAGAAGATGTTTAATCAAAGTTTCCCTTCCTTATCAATTGTTGACCGAGTGCTTTAACAAATAAATCATTGGTCCTATAGCCCGTGATGTTTCCATGGGTGGTGTCATCACTGAAGAGAAGGTGATTAGTTGTGCCCAATATTTGGATCTCGTTTATTCACAAACGGGCACACTCTATGACTTGATCCCTGATGCTCCTCGTCCATCCATGAATCCTTACCCAACACATCTAGTAGCTTCTCATGTTGTTGATGGTGTGATTGGTGTTTTTTATGTTGAGACTCAGTCTACACAAGACAACCATACCAATACAAAGTCTATTACTTCTAATGTACACAATACTCCTACTCCTACTCCTTCTCCCAGTAAAACTTTTGAAGTTAATTTGGTTCAATCTATTCTTACCGGTAAAAATCAAAATAAAAAGAAAGGAAAGGGTAAGAATAAGGAGGACAAAAATAATAATCAAGAATATGATAAACCCAAAACACATCCTACTCATGAAAAAAATAAGTGTAAACCTCGTTATCCTTGTGTTATTTGTGGTGAGTATCATTACACGAAAGATTGTACATGACGTGTTGAGGTTACTAAGTTCATGCAAGGGACCGAAAAAACTCCTACACCTGTCATCTTGTCACAACATTTTCATTCTCAACAGCAGGCCCAATTAGTTATTCATGACCAACCTTCTCCTTCTACCATGTGCTATGTCCTTATGTGTACTGGTGACTCCAAGAAGAACGAAGTTGCAGTCGCAACTCGAGCCAAAGATTATTCTCCTTCGAAACAGAAAGTTGATGATTTACCACCTCTATTTGTTCAACCTCCTCCCTCAGCTTGACCTCCAAACGATCCTCTTATATTGACCAACTGGGTATCGATACAGTTCTTCATCCTCCTCCCAAGGGATTTTTTCAAAAGTCTTCATTTAATCCTCATGCACGTGCTACCTAAAACTACAGTATTGTAGAAGACCTTGGGCAAGCACCCTCTGTGATGTCCTCTCTTGAAGTCCTTCAAATTTGTCCTACTCAACGAAAGGAATTGTTAAATGATATTGATGGAATTGATCCTACTAATACCAATTTGATTATATTTGACTTGGAAGATCATATTCCAAGGCTTTCTCGTCAATTAGCGTTTCAAATCCAAGTTGTTGTGGAAAATAAGAATATCTATCGAACTGTTATTGATGAAGTAGGCTCGACTTGTGTTATGTCCATTACTTATTGGAAATCTATTAGCTCTCATGCCCTTACAGAGTCACACAATACTCTTAAGGCCTTCAATGGTACATGGTTTAAACCTTACAGTGTTCTTCCTTTGTTGTCTATTATGTTAGAAGGTAAGGCAGTTAATTTTGAGGTTGAGGTCTTTGATGCACCTCTTGATTACAATATTCTACTTGTTTGTACCTGGATTGATTCCATGCGCACTCTTTTACATGTGTTACGTTTCCTTCACCAAGAAAAGGTCATTATTGTCGACCAAATGGCCTTCTTTAATTCTGATTCACATACTAGCAACGTACCTTTTATTTCGAAAACACTTATCGGTTATGAGAATGTCAGAGTGGGTCTTTTAAAAGATTCAACCTTGATGGGTACATTTCCTATTCCACCACTGGATATAACTCCCCCTTTTGTCTCCTCAATTAACATGATATGAACCTCTATTCGTGAAACCCCTGAGTCTTATGACCCATGGATATTACCTATCTCTGGTGACTATCTTTGTTATGGTGAGAGAGTTCCTTTAAGTCTGGTGGAATCAACTTATCAAGATATTCAATCGACAACTCCTTCTCCCCCTTCTCTCAATGATACATATCCTGATCCATTTCACATGATCTTTCCTACTGATTAGATGAACATGATGATCATGTCCATGGAAGATACTCCATGGGACAATGGGCATCATCATTCTATTCTCTTCCTAGAATGTGACACCATAGAGAGTTACCAATGGATTTTGACTTTGTCTACCATTGTTGTTATCTCTTATGTTTCTGAGTCAACACACGATGTCTTGTATGAAGGGAACTTGAGTAATATTTCACCTACTATTCCTCTTGACATATCAATTAAACCCAGAGTCATGGAAAATGTTCATATCAGTGCCTCATGTTCTACTTATGAGGTCCACAATTATAAAGCCCCTTTTCAAGAATTTTGTGACATTTTTTCCTGGAGTTATGAATAAATTCCTGGTATTGATCCTGATGTTATTTTTCATGAGATTAAGACTTACCCAAACTCTAAACCCAATTGGAAAATACTTCGCCCAGTCCATCAACAAAAAGCTGTTGCTATTAATCTTGAAGTTGAAAAACTTCTTAAGACTGGCTTTGTCTATCCTATGGCTTTGACCAATTGGGTGTCCAATATTGTTCCAGTAAACAAGAAACAGGGCATGATCTTTGTTTGTGTATATTATAGGGATATAAATAAGGCTTGTCCCAAAGAAAATTATCCAACCCCTTTCATTGAACATATTGTTGATGACTCTGTCGGGAGTAAAATATTCTCCTTGATGGACGGTTTCTCTAGCTATAATCAAATCAATATTCTTCTCGCGGATCAACACAAGATTGCTTTTATTTTCCCTTGGGGAACCTTCACATACCACAAACTTCCTTTTGTTCTAAAAAATGCTGGGGTGATTTTTCAGCGCGCTATGTCTTACGCTTTTCATGAGATTAAGAACATTGTACAATCCTATCTAAATAATCTACTGGCGCATTCCATGCATTTTCAAGATCACCCGGTACATCTACGAGCCATTTTCCTACGCTCTTGTTATTATCACATATGTTTGAACCCACACAAATGTGTTTTTTGTCTCGAGTGTGGGAAAATTATTGGTTTTATCATGTCTATACATGGGATTAGGGTAGACCCCTTGAAGGTTGACTCTATTCTCAATTTACCTCCTCCTTCGATGCTATGCCAACTCAAAAGTTTATAAGGGAAGGAAAACTTGTTACATCAATTCATTCCCAATTACATTGAATTAACGAAGGGATTTACTCAGCTTCTCAAGAAAGGTTATGATTTTGTATGAGATGATACTACAAACAAAGCCTTTGAATCTTTAAAACTTGTCCTAACCCGTACACTACTATTGTTTCCACCTGACTATAGCCAAGATCATTTCTTGTACTTAGCTTCTTCGAACTCTACCATTTCCATGGTTTTAGTCCAAGAGGATGATTCACAAGATGAACATGTTATATATTATTTGAGTAGGAGTCTCACGACTACCGAAACCAAATACTTACATGTGGAGAAACTGGCCTTGGCAGCTATTTAGGTTGTTCAACATTTCCATCACTACATCTTATTACACAGAACCACAGTCATTTCTGATTGCAACCCCATGAAACATATCCTTACTCACAAATTGTTCGGGGGAAAGTACTCTAAATATATAGTTATTCTCGAGGAGTTTGATTTGGAGTTTGAATGCACCAAGTTAAAGAATTCTTTGGTTTTTTCCGAATTGATATGTGACCTTCCCTCTACTGAGACAGAAACTATGGCAGAGGATTCCTTACCTGACAAATCCCTCTTTCTGATCAGTTCTGATGACATATGGTACAAATATATTATCATCTATATCCAAACCCAAACTTTTCATCCTAATATTTCTAGTGCAGATCGTCCTCGTATCCGGTATCAATCTCGTCCATACATCGTCCTTGAAGATACCCTTTACCACCGTGGTATTGATTCCATATTTCGATGATGTCTCACCTACGATGAAGCTAAGAAAGCTTTGGATGACTACCACTCTGGAGCATGTGGCGGTCATATGTTTGGGTATGCCACTACCCAAAATATCTTATGAGATGGTTATTTTTGGCCTTCATTTTTTAAGGATTGCATTACTTCCCTCTAGAAATTCCACGCTTGTCAAACCTACAACAATAAGATCTGATCTTACCCTGCTCCTCTTCACCTTGTAGTTTATGTTGGTCCCTTCGCTAAATGGGTCATTAAATTCATGACATGTAACCCTCACTTGGCCAGGGGGCATGGATACATTATTGTAGCTGTGGATTATTTCACTAAATGGGATGAGGTGATGCCTACATTTGATAATGCCAGGAAAACTACAACATTGTTCATATTCAATTATATCATTACTAGATTTGGTGTCCCTCAAGCCATCGTTACTAATCACAGTAGTCATTTTCATAATTTCATGATTTTTGAACTTACTGAGAAGTTGGGTCTTCATCATGAAAACTCAACCCACTATTATCCATAGGCCAATGTCCAGGTTGATGCAATTAACAAAGTTCTCACTACTATGCTTCGATGAATGGTAGGAATTCACAAGTCAAATTGACACATGATGTTGTTATCAGTATTGTGGGCCTATGAGACATTTGTTAAGTATGCCATGGGATTCCCACCTTTCCAGTTAGTATATGGTAGCGAAGAAATTTTTCCTATTGAATGTGAAATACCATCTTTGAAACTAGCTTTCAAACTTCTCCCTAACATCTTTGTTGAAGAAGAACATATTTTGTATTTGATGCAATTAGATGAAACCCGTCGTGATGATGCTTTAGTCATTCAAAATTAAAAAAAGCGTGTTAAATCCAAATATGACAAGCATGTCAAACCATGTGTTTTTTCTGAAGGTGATCTATTTCTTCTTTACGAGCAAGATCGTGATTTTCTACGGATCGGTAAATTTGATCCCATGTGGCAGGGTCCTTATATTGTGAAACGAGTGTTGGAGAAAGGGGCTTATGAGATGGTAGATTATGATGGAATCCCTTTGATTGAACCCATAAATGGGTTTTACTTGAATAATTACTATGCTTAAATCATTTTTGAATAAGTGTTTTGTACTTTTAGTGTATCATACTCTTGTGTTCTTTTTCTCTTTTTGGTTCCACCTTTCAAGTACTTACCTTGCATTGTGATTGGTTTCCAGATGTCGGTGTCTTCGCTACCCTACGTTGGCTTCGCTGATGTAGCTAGTATCCATAGTCAAAACTTAGCATCTGTTGCTTGGGAAATATATGCAGCTACAGATCAATTAATCAGTCTACATGGTGTTTTCCTTGGTCGTGCAACTAACAATATCACGAAATATAGTGCAATTATCAAGTTTTTAACTGACGTTGTTTCTCCTGGAATCCACAATATTATTGTATGAATCGATTCAAATATATTAGTACTACAATTGAGTAACGTTTTTTTCCATCCAGAGTCCTACATTGTTAAGGGTATATTTACGAATTCACCTCTTGGAACGTCATTTTGATTACATTGAATATAAACACATTCCTAGATGTCTAAATACATTAATAGATGCATTGGATAATTATGTGTTAGACATACATTTGAAACATTTATAAAATCCAATCACACTTTGTACATAAAATAGGTAAGACGGTAGAAGCCTTATATTCATAACGATAAAATTTTACCGAAATTGTTTTTATCCAATGACCAAAATATCAAAAATGTGAAGCTCATGGCTTCATACAAAAAAATCATCAAGGATGTTTCTCACTATAACAAGCAACTTCCCGTGCTACTCTACAGAGAATTCGACCAATTGATGCAGATATGCCCACTGTGTGTCATCGGTAATGCCTAGTGAGCTCATCCATAGTAGCATCACGGACATGCATGGTCAATCCCTCTAGGTTATGTTCTACAACCTCGAGGTCTGCGGTAGCCACTCCTACTATAGCACCTCTATCTCCACGCCTTTGGATGGGAGATGTTCATGATGGCCGATACAGTCTCACATATGCATTGATGAGAGCATTTGATTAAGTCATCGAATAAATAACGCAAAAAACATGTTATATCATTAAAATAACAAAAAAATTATATAAACGAAATTTCCTTCTTACCTATGTCCCCCCATTGGGACCCGTCTGGAATATCCAAATCTAGATCTCCACGGAAATCTACTCTGACATATGCATAATATTCAACCATGAGTAGTTGAGTCCTCAACCACTGAAAGAAGGCATCGTCATATATGACGATGGGAACACCTCCATGTCAAGCCATGAGATATACCCACCTATTCATCCTTGGATCCTGTGGAGAGGGTATGACCCACTCCACTTGTAAGCATAGGACATGAACTCTCTCTAGGAAGAAGGGTACCAAAATAGACCGATATCCAAATTATCTCAACCCACCATTTTGGCACTTGGTAAGTTGTTTCTTCATTCTTTTTAGGACCCCTTCGCACTAGTTGAAGACTCTAGGCTCCATACATTCCATGGAATACTAAAACTGACTCTACAGGGCCATATGAGGAGCTACAGTCCCTACCATGCGAGTGATAGTATATAGGATGGTCTGCAAAGGAAAATATCGGACATCCCTGATAGCTACTTTGTTGCTATGTTTCTTAGTACCTTGCACACAATGATGGCAGGCGTAGTAGTCCATGGGCTTAGTGCCACCCCTGCTACCTGTAAGTGTCACCTGTGGACCATAACGATATAGTCTTTTCTGGAAATACATATCCTCGATATCTATGGTGAGTGTCTGGGAACCCATGTGAAATTCATTCTTGTTCACATCCCACATGTGAACCAAGTACTCCACTAGTCTCATTTGGTCTCTCATGCCTTGAATATTGAATAATTTTAGTAACCCACACTATTAAATATAGGCTAAAAAACTGACGAACCATTATGACAATTGTGATAAAATCAATTCTTTTGTCGAAAAAAAAATTAAAAAACAAAATTTTAATGTTTTTTTATTTTAAATTAGTCCCGATAACGTCGGATTTCCAGTGTGTTCTAAGGTCGCTGTAACAACCATAAATTTCTAAACATCATTAAGATTCATAAACATTTTATTTCGTAAACTAAAACAATAACTTCTTAGCATAATAGTGATTCTCATAACAACAACTTCAGTAACTTAGATTTATAAATAAATACTGAATTCATGACAGAAAGAAATAAATACATAACTTAACAAAGTACCTGGTTCTGATGCTAATTTCTGTTGTCTCTGTGCCTTGCTGCTGCCTTCCTGCTACCTGCTCCTCAGATCAATCTTGCCACAAACAGGAAAATAACTGCCCAAAACTACTGTCCTCCCTGCCAACTAGGAAAACTACCTAGCTCCAGGATATCTATGGATATCCTAGCCCTCCGTGCCCAAAACCTCCAGCAACTTAGTGCCTCCCCTGATCAAAAGCCACAGTGCCAAACTCTCTGCTCACAGCAAATGTCATACTCCTCAGACAGAATCCCTCCTCCGTCGAATGAAACCTCTCGTCAACCTTCCCCTTTCCCTTATTCCTCCTTCGCCGACTCATGCAGTTACTACTCCAACCACCCCCCATCCTCTATCCTTCATTTTCCTTAATGTTTTTATCTTCTCAGGATTCCTCCTTCTCCTTCTCTGCATATGCAACCATTTTATAACATTTCTCATTGATTTCTTACTATTTATTTCTCAGGTCATTAAATGTGATCTGTAGTTAATGTATTACTTAGTTAATCACAATTATTCTCTTTAATCAATTTTACTTTATAATCTTTGAGTATTTATTTAACTAGGGTCGTTACAGTCGCTAGAAGTACAACGCCCAGTTTCGACACTTTAATATATCCATTTGTAAGTCAACATAATGGTCATTGACTTCAAAATGGTCAACCTTAATTTAGCGTTATAGTCATCGGAATTCCGATGATGATGAATCTATAAATTAGTTAATTCGAACTGAATTTCAACTAATTTGTTATAGTTGCAACATCTTTTATGTGTTATATCTCTGCTAATCTTAATTTTTATGTGAAGGTTTTCTTGTTGATTAAGAGATTGAATTGATCTTTGATCTACAGAGCTTAGTTTTGTGATCATTGTTCAAGGCCTGCAAGAGGATTTTAGACTTTGAAGGTTAGTTAAATATTTTTTTTCTTTTGTCTCCTTTAATATTTTATAACCTTATACGTTTATGTGGATTTTATGTCGTTTGTGAACATGATAATTTTTCCATGCTTATGTGTGACTTGATCTCTTTCCCTAGTTCTATTATGTCGTTTGACTATGTTACTTGGTTATGGTGAAGCTTTGAAGCTTATGTGGTAAAATATATTGTATGGTTTGGTCTATTGCATTTCAAGAATCGAATAGATCTATCACATCATCATTGAACTTTATAACATAATCGTCTCAATATTTTTGTTGTGGTGAAGAATGTGGAGATATTATGGACAAGGTGATGAGAAATGTTATTGCCCTTGCGCTAAATGCAGGAGCACAAAATTCAGAAGAATTTTAATACAAACAACTATAAGACATTGCAGAACCCATGGGCACGTTGAAGGTGGACTGAACGAATATTGTCCCTTGGTAAACTATATATTCATTATTATATCTTTATATTGACTGTATTTATAAAATTTTATATTGTTTAAATATTTCTTATGCAGTACACTAATTTTGCATGATTGTTTGTAATTATAAAGTCAGGTTGGCCCCCTAAGCATCTGAATGTGCCAAGTACTAGCAAAAATTATTTTGTAATACAAGGTGCTGAGGAATTTGGAGTGTTGAATATTTAAGATCAAATTAATGATCCTATGGAAGAAGATGACAATAATAACAATATAGTTGAAGACAATGCGACAATTGAATTGATCCAAGACTTGTTCGCTCAACGAAACAAGGATGATGATGAGGAGATTGGTGATCTTGATGTACCTCTACTAGAGAAGGGATAAAATCCACTTTATGAAGGTTCAAAATCAAATATTCTTTCTGCTACATTATTGTTGGTGAAATTAAAGGTTTTGTATGGTTTGTCAAACAATTGTATGACACAGATCCTAAGGTATGTAATATGGTTCATCAACACATATACATAAAGGTTGATTTCTTTTGCTGGTTTTTAGTTTTAATTAATGTTTGAAATAAGAATTAAATATTTACAAATTATAACATTATTTACACTAATTACTTATTTTTTATGTCGTACATTGTTAGGTGAATTGTTTTTACCATCGTCAAATATTTTACCTCACACATACCAAGATTTAAATGCCATTATGAAAGAAATTGGAATGAAGTATCAAGATATAGATGCATGTCCCAAT
Source organism: Picea mariana (assembly GCA_032191745.1). Classification (NCBI taxonomy): domain Eukaryota; kingdom Viridiplantae; phylum Streptophyta; class Pinopsida; order Pinales; family Pinaceae; genus Picea; species Picea mariana. The sequence goes on along the minus strand of JASDQU010586185.1, from coordinate 87,403 downwards.
GATCACATTATATACTATGGGCAACATGTGTCGAAAACAGAATGCCCGCAATGTCAAACCAGTAGATATCGAAACGATCAACTAACAAAAGAGGTTCCTCGTAAGGTTCTTCATCATATTCCCATAATTCCACATTTCCAACGACTGTTCCGGTGTGAAAGCATAGCACAGTTTATGGATTACCATGCACGTAATAGAAGTGGATATGGTGTTCTTCGAATGCCTGCAAATAGTTATGCATTTAAGGAAATTGAGGAAAAATGGTCAGTTTTTAAAGATGAACCTCATAATGTTAGGCTTTCATTGGTCACTGACGGTGTTAATCCATTTGGGGAGCTCAGGTCTATTTACTCAGTGTGGCCAATTTTTGTTATCAAAAATAACATTCCTCCTTGGATGTCAATAAAGAGGGAGCACATAATGTTGACAATGATTTTTCCAGGTATGTAATGCTATCATTAATTTTCTGAATGTAAGATTTCATTTATATTTCTTGTTGCATAATATCTTGTATTTATTTATTTACTTATATATGCACATCATGTTAGTAATTATGTGTAATTTCAAAAAATTAGGTAAGTACCATGTTAAAGATATGAATGTATATATCAAGCCTCTCATCGATGAGTTACTAAAGTTATGGACCGACATCACTATGTATGATGTTTGTAGGACAATAAGGCAAAAGGAATTTCAATTCTGTGGAATACTTGTATGGACAATTCATGATACCCCAGGACTAACACATTTTTGTGGTATGTAACGATCCATTGCACTTTAATTATAGTATATAATTATTTGAAGATACCATGCTGCATGTTTTTTTAAGTAATCCCCTTTGTATAATTGACATAATTATTAATCCAACTTTTGCAGGTCTTCAAACAAAAGGTAGATTTGCATGTCCAGTTTGTGGTCCTAAGATCAAATCTTGGCATTCAAAAACTTTATGAAGGGAGGTGTTTGATGAGTATAGACACTTCCTCTCTAAGAATCATAGGTATCATACTATTGAAAAACATCTTTTCAATGGGAAAGAAGAGACTAGATTAAAACCACGAAGAATGACACCTCACCTATGGAAGTTGGAGTATAACAAAAGTCGTCGAGATGGTATATTGCAATTTGTTTATGTAATATTGTATATGTAATGTTGTGAATTTTTATTTTATTGAATTTATTTTATGCTTCGTCAATGTCGTGAAGGCATTAACAATGGGCTCCCATGAGGAATGAAAAGTTATCCCTCTCAATTCATGAGGTTTCCATACTATCAGGACCTAAAAAAATGCATATCAACAAGAATGTGACAGAAACATTCTAGCGAATCATAGATGGTAGGAGGGATAAAGAAAATGTCATCAAGATTTGTAGTGACATTCAGGAAGAAAATCATGCAATGCAAAGTGGGATCCAATCAAATAGCGACAGAAATTGAAATAGCCTTCCCTAGTTATTAATAGAGCAACAAATCAATGATGTAAAAGAGGTCATTCGGAGAATAAAATTTCCCACGGGTTTTTATTCAAACATAAATAATATCTTAACAAAGAAGGGTGAATTTGGTGGAGTAAAAACACATGATTGGCATACCTTCATTAAGGTAATTATTTTTCTATATATATATTAATATTGGTATACATCTTTTTAGTTTTGTTTTATTATAGTTTAGAATCAAATAACGATCGATTTTGATTGTTACAGTATGTTCTACCTCTATCTCTCCTAGACCACTTCGACAACAATGTCAAACAAGTTATATATGATCTTGGAAAATACATGAGGTAAGTAGTAAATTATATGCAAATTGTTTTTTCCAATTTGTTTTTCAAGTTTTTAATGACATATGTTTTACTTATAATGTAATATATTAATTTATATGTTTTGTTGAAACATGGTACTTGCTTGCAACATCGACTATAGATGGTTGTCATTGAAAGAAATCCTTCAAGAAGATATAAAGTATTGGAAGAGAGAAATTCCTCAGCTAATGTGTGAAATGCAAAAGTATCTACCTCCGAAATTTTTCAATGCACAAGAACACTACCTCATACACCAAGTTGAGGAGATTGAATTGTGTGGACCAATACATAGAAGGTCAATGTGGATGGTGGAGAGGCACCTAAAATCATCAAAGGCTTTGGTTAGACAAAGAGCACGCCCCGAGGGTTCTATGGTAGAGGGATATATGCTATATCAATTGATGGTGTATATTAGTCAATATCTTCCTAAATTAGCTGCAAATATGAATGTGGATCGCATTTGGGGTGTGAACTCCATTAAAAAATTTGAAGGGAAGCACATATTGGGGAAAGGTAGAATGACGAAAGAGAAAGGTAATTAGGTTTATAATACATCTACTTTTCCTTTTTATGTGTATCATACTTATTTAATTTTTATCCTTTCATCAATTATTAATATTTTATACCTTCCTAACTAACATATATTAGTGAATTATGATTTTCTAATATAGTTGGTCGAGAGTGGGATGCACTACATATATACATTGCAAACAATCTTGACTGGATGAAGGTGTGGATTGATAGATGCATACAACGTGAAGGTAGGTTATCATGGGAAGGGGTGTCTACATTGGTTATAGAAGCTCATTGTAATGGAGATACCAATCTTATGCAGCAGGAAATTGATTTAGCACATAGTTTGAAAGATAAACAGGCAAGCATGCTATTCATCCAATATAATTTCATTATGTTATTTCATAAATTATTAATGTTAGTGTTGATGTGATTTTCCCATCCATACATTACAAGTTATGTGAAATATGTTTTATGTGTCTAGCATATTGCAGTTGAAACATCATAAGAGTATGTGGTGCAATGGTCATAAATTTCGCATCAAAAAGTTGGATGAAAAGAGGAAAAATTATGATTGTGGGATAACTGCAGTCTTCGAGGTCACTAATGTTTCCTCTAGAAGTGACAAACGTCCCGAAGTCTCTAAAAATCGATACTATGGGTATTTGGAGGACATACTTGAGTGTGACTTTAAATCCTTCAAAATAGTTTTGTTTGATGTCAAATGGTACAGGCTACAAATGAATGAACATGAGCCTGATAGAACTGTTATTCTACATGATAACGGATTTACCATGGTTAATACAAAGTCATTTGAGCCAGGAATAGATCATTATGTTCTTCCAAGCCAATGCGAACAAGTTTTCTACTCATAGGTTCTAAGTAAAGAAGGTTGGTCATTTGTTGTTAGGTATGATCCAAGAGGAAGGCCATTAAAGTATAATATTGTAGAGGAAGAAAATGATCTTGAAGAAGAAGATGATGTAGAGGAACATGTAGCCGATGTAGCAGATGTCTCAGATGAAGAGCCTGAAGGAGATGAAACAAATGTACTAGTAGGAGGCAATGCAGATCTTGATGATGATATCCATGATGAAGATATATTTCTTGGAAATGAGTACATTGATGACGATGTTGATACGGTCAATCCTTACAAAACCTTA
>JASDQU010586185.1:50101-77093 GCA_032191745.1 Picea mariana | reverse complement strand
TGGAATATCGGTTACCTTTATATTCAATCTTTGGAAGTTCTCAATGTGCTCGGTAACTGAACCCTTTTGCTTGATATTTATCAATTGGCTAAAGAAGGTATTGCTCCTTGTATCCTCATAGTGTGCTATCATTTCTTCCATGAAAATTGTCCAAGTGATGAGTGATTTGCAAGAACAAAGTCATTGATTCCATACAAATTGATTAGGTTCTAAATATAAATAAGCAATTCGTACCTTTTGTGTATGTGGCACACTATGTAGATCAAAGAATTTCTCCATCTGAAGTATCCATGTGATTGGGTCCTTGCCATCAGACTTCCTCATATCGATCTTAGGAACGTGGTTGGTCTTCAACCCAAAGTTGGAGTTTCTCCATTTTTTATTCACCTTCCTTGTGTCCTCATCATGAATTTCATGGGATGCATTTTCACTTTCAGGTGTCTTCTTTGTTACGAAATTTTTCATTACTTCCATGATCTCTTCTTTTAAACCATCCATCTTTGCCTCCAACTTAGCTTCCATCTCTTGTAGTTCATCTTTTGTTACTATATTCTTTTGTAGATCATTTATGTCCCTACTCATTTCTTCACCTTCATCAATAGGTCAAGTAGGATTGTTTAGAGGCTTATTTCATGTAGAAGTTCCCTTTTTGGTTGGCATGTTGGCCAAGTATCACTTTTGAACCTTGATTTTGAGGTGGTTCTACTAGACAATATTTATTCTGTTGTATCTCCCAAGTTTCCTCCCTTCTGGGTATGAAACTTTCCTTTATGTAGTTCTTTGATATTTCCTCTTTGCAATGCCATAGGTCTAATCAAAATTGGATGTGCCAAGTGAAATTTACGGTAACTTCCCCACAACTTGTCGAGCTTTGACCTTTCCAAGAGATGTAACTTTTATAGCATGCTCCGCACAAAATAATTGATATAAAATTCTAAAACTCATACCAAAAACACTACAGACTGTCCACGATCCAATGAAACTAGTTCCACTCAATTTGGATACTCTAGGAAGAAGTTAAGATTGTTTTACCTAGAACACCTTCTTGAGACTAGTCAATAGGACTAGTCAGATACCCTATCTTACACAAGGTGTATCTACAAATTTAAGATGACCCAGAAGATGAATGTTTTACCACAGATACCTTACTAATTTCTATGAATATCCTCCATAGTTCAAGGCCTAAAACATTACATAAAAAAAATTATAGCGAAAATTCTGCAATGACTCAGTTCTGGATGATTCCATAACCCTGTCTTTTACAGGTTGTATCTCTGAAAGTATAAGGCCTCAGGAGCTAAAATTTTAACCCAACATACCTTGATATATCTACTAAATATCCTCCAACCCGTGCCATTTGAAAAATTGTAGAAAAAGAGTTATAGTGAAAATTCCAAGGTGTATCAGATGTAGCAGCGAAACCTCAAGACCTTGAGCTCTGAAACCATATGTTAAGAACCAAATATCAATATAGCATAGAAAAACCTCAAAAAAAGTACTCAACGCCTTGAAAAAGAGATAATTTCAGATAATAAGCCTCTTTGAGGGGGAAACCTCCTTTTAACCCACTTAAATGTTCAAGTATAAGATGATTCCAAATGAAAATGTCTCCTTGGTATATATAGGAGACTAGGAGGTATAATTACAACTAATGGAATAAAGATGACATAAATAAAATAACATTACTCATGTAATATTCCCCAATTAATGGGTAATGAGCCAATATTAGGGATTAATAGAGGATCTGAGGGTAAAATCAAAGACCTACAGGGCTTGTGGACCAACTGTGATTCTTACAGTGCATGGCCCCACAAATGGATTCTGATAGTATCAAAGGAGGATGGTGATTGTTGCAAATGTTTGAACCCGCAACATGCTTCAAGCCCTTCTTCCAATGGAGAGATTACCCACTCTGATACCATTGATGTAGATCTCAGGGGCTGAGATCTGGATGGCTTGAATGCTGAGAGGGGAGGATATTTGGTAGGAACCAAATATCAATATAGCATAGACATAACTTAGAATAAGTACTCAACGCCTTGAAAAATAGAGAAGATAATAAGTCTCTTCAAGGGGGAAACCTCCTTATACACTACATAAATTTCCAAATATAGAATGATTCTGAATGAAAAGGTCTGCTTGGTATATATAGGATACTAGGAGGTACAATTACAACTAATGGACCCAAGCTGACATAAATAAAATAAGATTACTAGTCTAATATGCCCTAATTAAGGGGTAATGTGCCACTATTTAGCGCTTAACTTGCCCCTCCCCTTCAGGCAAGTGTTGTCCATAATGATTGAGTAATTATGGATGCTTCTGTATAAAATACTCATCTTTCCAAGTGGAATCTTCAGCAGGTAGTTTCGTCCACTTAATGAGATACTCTAAAATGGATCTATTCCTTAGCTAGAGAAATCTTGTGTCACTGATAGCTTCAAGCTCCAATATGATTTTTCCTTCGTCGTCAAGTTTTGCCAATATAGTTTGAATTGGGATCTTGTCACCTATAACCTTATTTAAGCAAAAAACATGGAAAACTGGGTGTACTCGTGAAGATGCAGGAAACTCCAATTTGTATTCCATAGTACCAATATTTTGCAACACATTATAAGGGCCATAGTACTTTGGTGCTAATTTATTATACTTCTTGGCTTGATTGAGGGACATTTGTTTGTATGGTTGTAGTATTAAAAGCACATAATCCCCTACTACACAAATTCTTTCACTATGACGATGATATGCTTATTGTTTCATACAATTGCATGCCATGGTCAAGTTGTCCTTTAATATTTGGAGAACTTGTTGTTGATGCTTGATGTGATCTTCCACTGCTTGAACCTTAGATTTTTATTTTAGAGAATAAGTGATGGAAGGAGGGTGGTATCCATAGATTTCCATAAATGGTGTCATTTTTGTTGCAGTATGAAAGGAAGTGTTATACCACCATTATGCCAAGGGTAACCATTTGGACCATTATGTTTGTTTATGAGAGACAAAGCAATGAAGGTAGCCTTCCAGACATTTCTTCACTATCTCAGTTTTTCCATCGGATTGAGGATGATAGGATGAGCTATGAGACAATTGACTACCCAAAAAAGAAAATAATTATGTCCAAAAATGTCCACTGAAGATGGTATCTCTGTCACTTATAGTAATATTTTGGCTTCCATGTAGCTTTTGAACCGTCTCCATGAATGCGATGGCAACTGTATTGGATTTGAAGGGATGAGAGAGTGCTCAAAAGTGTGCGTACTTGGTAATTATATCAACAATAACCATGATGACTCTCTTTCATTCATACTTCGGTAACCCTGTGATGAAATCCTTGGAAACCTCCTCCAAGTGCTGACTTGGGATGGATAATGGTTGTAAACGACCCAACGTCTTAATTGTTTCCACCTTATTTTGTTGGAAAAACAAACATTATACCAAAAACCTTTGAACATCAGTTTTAAGGCCATTCAAAAAAAATTCCTTCTTGAACCTATGGTAGGTTTTCAAAAATCTCGAGTGCCCTCCTACCAGAGAAGTGTGCAATTCCAATAGTACCTTTTGTTTGAGTTGGGAGTTCTTACACAAATATAAGCGATCTTTGTACCATAGTGAATCATTTTTCCATGTAAATGTATCTGATGCACCGGAATCATGTTGCAATATTTGAATGAGAATCCACACATTTCTGTCATTTTTCCACTCATCCATCACGTCTATTATCCAATCAGGTTGGATTATCAAGATAACACAGAGACAGGCCTCAACATATTCAGCATTTCTTGAGAGTGCATCTGCCACAACATTTTGCTTCCCTTTTTTATAGATGATTTCAAAATCATAAGCCAATATCTTGGTCACCCATTTTTGTTGTTCTTCTGAACACAATCTTTTTTGCAAGAAGTATTTAAGACTATCATGATCTGTTTTGACCTTGAAGTGCCTACCTCTTAGGTAAGGGCGTCATTTATTCAATGCATGTAGTATTTCCATCATTTCATTCTCATAAATCGGTTTGTGTAATTCCTTTGCCTTGAGTGGTCGACTTTTAAAATAAATGGGTCCTTCCTTATTTCATTATAACAACACCAATTCCATTTCTCGAGGAATCACATTCCACAATAAAGGTTTTTGTGAAGTCTAGTGTGGTCAAGAAAATATCTTTTCACATTGCCTATTTAAGTTTTTCAAAAGATTGAGTTTCCTCTCGAGTCCATGAAAATTCATTCTTATTGTTTAATGTCATTAAAGGTGTTGGTATTCTTCCATAGTTTCAAACAAACTTGCGGTAGTAACCTGTCAAACCCAAAAATCCTCTAAGATTCTTCAATTTTTTGGAAATCATCCAGTCCATCATGGCCTTAATCTTGTTAGGGTCTACCTTGACACCTTCATGATATACAATATGACCCAAATACTCTACCTCCTTCACCTCAAAGAAACATTTGGATGGTTTTCCATATAGTTGTTTCTCCTTTAGTAGTTGTAGCACCTTGTCAACATGTCCCACATGATCCTCCCAAGACTTGCTGTAAATTAGTATATCATCAAAAAATACTAACACTAATTTTCAAAGGAAGGTATTGAAAATGGAATTCATCAACCCTTGGAAGGTGGAAGGTGAATTTGTAAGGCCAAAAGCCTTCATGAGTTCAGAATGTTGTTTATGGGATATCTGCTTCCTTCATTCTAATATGATGATACCCTAAATGGAGATCCAAATTTGTGAAATATATTGCTCCATGTAGTTCATCTAACAATTCATCAATTATGAGAATGGGAAATTTATCTTTAATAGTGATCTTGTTGAGCTCTCTATAATATGGAGACATATGCCATGAGCCATCTTTCTTGAGTACCATTACCACCGGTGTAGAGTAAGAACTTTGGCTAGGTCTAATAATGCCAACCTCTAACATTTCTTGAACCATGCGCTCAATTCCACTCTTATAGGAATAAGGGTATTTGTAAGGCTTCATGTTAGGAGGAACACTCCTAGGAGTTAGGTGAATAACATGATCATGATTTCGAGTGGGTGGAACAGCTTTGGGAATATCTTCAAATACTTTGGAATGCTTATCAATAATCCCTTGGATATATAGGGGAATAGATGAATTAGATGTTTGAACATCTAGTGAGCATAGTTGTGTAATTACACCCCGATGCCCCTTTTTCAATAATTTTTCATGCCATTACAACTTATCACCTTACTAGGTTTCCCTATGATACCCCTTAACTCTATTTCTTTTCCTTCCAATGAAAATTTCATGACAAGTTCTTGAAAATTGAAAGCCATTGTTCCTAATGATTGTAACCATTTGATTCCTAGTACGACATCAACACCACCCATGGGTATAGAAATCATTGGACTATTCATTACAAATTCCCCCATAGTAATATTGATATTATTCTGTTTTACTGAGAAATTGATAGTTCCTCCATCCACAATCATTACTTGAAACTCTGGCACTGGATATACAAAGCAATTGAGAGATTTGGCTAATTTATAGTGAATGGAATTATGAGTACTTCCAAAATCAATTAGTATTATTACCTTTTTCTTTTTGATATATCCTTCGATCTTGAGGGTTTGAGGAGTGTTAATTCCATCCAATCCATTACATGATATCATGGAAGCCAACTCTTCAGAAGAAATCACTTCTACATTTTCATCTTTAGATGGTTCTTGTTCTTGATCTTTTTCTTCTTCATCTTCACAATCTATGTAGAATAATTTATTCTCACCACACTTATGTCCCTTACTATACTTGCTGTCATGATTAAAGCATAAACCTTTTTGTTTTCTTTCATCTAATTTTTGAGGTGTCAACCTTGCCGGTTGTGGTGTTTTAGAATATGGAACATTGTTTTCTCGATAGATGTTAGGATTGGTCCTTCTAGTATCTATAGCCATATTTTTACTTTCAACATTTCTAGCCACCCTAAATGGATTCTCCAGTGATTTGGGTTCCTAAAGGAGAACCTCATGTTTAATTTTATCCTTTAAATTTCCTATGCATACATCAATCATGTGGTCATCTAGAATATTTGTTACCTTTATATTCAATCTTTGGAAGTTCTCAATGTGCTCTGTAAATGAACCCTTTTGCTTGATATTTATCAATTGGATAAAGAAGGTATTTCTCCTTGTATCCTCATAGTGTGCTATCATTTCTTCCATGAAAATTGTCCAAGTGACGAGTGATTTGTGAGAACAAAGCCATCGATACCACACAAATTGATTGGGTTCTAAATATCAAGAAGCAACTCATACCTTTTTTGTATGTGGCATATCTTGTAGATCAAAGAATTGCTTCATATGAAGTATCCATTTGACTGGATCCTTGCCATCAAAATTCCTCATCTCAATGTTATCAAAGTGGTTGGACTTCAGCCCAAAGTTGGAGTTTCTCCATTCTTGATTCATCTTCCTTGTGTCCTGATCATGAATTTCATGGGATACATTTTCACTTTCAAGTGTCCTTTCTATTAGAAATTTTTTCAATCCTTCCATGATCTCCCTTTTTAAACCCTCCATCTTAGTATCAATTATTTCCTCCAACTTAGATTTAGTTGAATCCATCATCCATTGTAGTTCATATTATTTCATTGTATTCTTTTGTAAATCATTTTATGTCTCTGTGCATTTCTTCACCTTCATCAAGATTCCAATTAGGACTCTCTGGAGGCTTAATTGGTGTAGAAGTTCCCTTTTTTGATGGCATGTTTGCCAAGTATCAATTTTAAACCTTGATTTCTAGGTGGTTCTACTAGATGATATTTATTCTATTGTATCTCAAAAATTTTAGCTCTTTTGGGTATGAAAATTTATTTTTTTAGTTCTCTGATACATCCTCTCTGTAATGCCACAAGTTTGATCAAAATTGGATTTTCCAAATGGAAGTTATGGTAAGCCCCCACACCTTGATTATTTGTGTCCCTTCCAAGAGAGAGTACTTGTAAAGCATGCCAAGATCACAATATATGATATTTGATTATGAAACTTGTACCATAAATACTACAGAATGTATATTATCCAATGCAACTAGTCTCACTTAATTTGGATACTCACTAAAGAATATATCATTGTTTTACTCGGAAGACATGTATAAGACTAGTTAATATGACTAGTCAGAGACCCTATCTTGCATAGTGTGTATCTAAAAACTTAGGATGAACCAGATGATGAAATGTTTATCATAGATATCTTCATAACTTCTATGAATATCCTCTAGATATAATTTTCTTAAATGTTACAGAAAAAATGTTATAGCAAAAGTTTTGAGATGACTAAATTCAGGATGACTCCAAAACCCTATATTACACAGTCTATATCTACACAAGTATAAGGCCTTCAGATATGCAACTTTAACCCCATGTACCTTGATTCGTATACTAAATATCCTCCAAGGTGTTCCTTTTGACACTAGATACAAAAAAAAATTATAGCGAAATCTCCAAGGTGTCTCGTATGTAATAGTGAACCCCAAGACCTTGAGCTCTGATACCAAATGTCAGGAACCAAATATCAAGATAGGATAGAAAAACCTCATAATAACTACTCAACGCATTGAAAAAGAGATAATTTCAGATGATAAGTCTCTTCGAGGGGGAAAACTCCTTATACACCACATAAATTTCCAAATACAAGATGATTCAAAATGAAAAGGTCTACTTGGTATATATAGGACACTAAGAGGTACAATTAAAACTAATGGACCCAAGCCGACATAAATAAAATAACATTACTCATGTAATATGCCCTAATTAAGGGGTAATGTGTAATTATTTAGGGCTTAACAAGATTAGATGTGTCGATATTTCATGAAAAGAAGCATGGACAAAAAACATGTAAATGAATTACTCGAGAGGTGAGCATGAAAGAGGAGCCTCACCTATAAAACTGATTACTAGTAAATCACTTAGATCTAATTAATCTCATAATGAACAACAAAAAATATGAGAGAATCCAAAATGAGTAACTTGATATTACGAGAAGGCTTGATAGGACTTTATATGGAATTACAAAATGGTCCATCGGACAAAGTAAAAAAGAGTTCATTAAATGAGTCTCTATTATTAGTATAATAGATCTAACTACCTAGTTAACTAAGTAGTGGAAAATAAAACCCAATACAAAAAAGGAAAGAGTTCATTAAATGAGTCTCTATTATTATAATAATAGATCTAACTACCCAACTATATAAGTGGTGGAAAATAAAACCCAATAAAATAATGGAGACGTGAGACTCTCTTTGACCCATATGGGAAACCTATTAGCCCAATTAATTAATGAGGAGGTGGGCATCTCATTGATCCACATGGGAAATATATTATCTTTATATCTATATGAATTTTGCATCCGAACATGGACCATAAACCCCGAAAATTTGGTTCAAATGGTGTGGAAGAAATCCTTGTCTCAACCACCTCTATGTATTTGTTTATGTTTCTTGGGATCATATTATATATGATTATAGGAATAAGTTGGATGAAAATACTCATTCTTGCATCTTTATGGGATATTTTGATGAATCAAAATCGTTTCAATTGTTTGACCCTATCAAAAAAAAATCATCATCAGATGAAATTTATGGTTTCATGAGAATTATTCATGCATTAGGTTGTTGAATTCCTCCTATAGTTTATTATAGGATGGTCCCCTATATTTGGTTTCCAACAATGGTTCACTTGCTCCTTTTTTCAATCCTTCTACTAGAAATTCAAACTTTGTTTCTATTTCAACTAGGTCGTGGACATCTACTGAGTTGACTAGTCAGTCAATATCTATTTTGACTAGTCCTTTGTCTCCTTTGACTAAAATATTATTTCTTTGGATATAAATTCTATAGTGGATATCAGTTCACCCATTTCATACATACCCAAATTGGTTGTTAAGAGTATTGAAGTTGATGGTCCCAATGTTGGTGGTATTTCTTTATGAGGACAAATTCACTATTGAAAGTAGTGTGCTAGTGTTTCTTTGATGACTCGTGTTCTTGAAACTTGTGATATTGTTACCTACTCAGAAACACAAGGACAAATAGAATGGGAAAAATCCATGTAGGTTGATATGGATTATCTTTTGAAGAATACCACTTAGTATTTAGTTCATCAACCTCAAGGGAAGAACATTGTGAAATCTCTATGGGTCTATAATACGAAATTCACCTCCGATGGTGTTATTGAGCATAATAAAGTTCTTGGCTGTGAAATGATTCTCTATACAAGAAGGAATCAACTACAATAAGACCTTTTCCCTTGTTTCAAAGATGAATTATGTTCAAATGATTATTTCCCTTGCTGCTCATTTTGGATGGAAAATCCACTTGATGGATGTGAAAATTTCCTTCCTTCATGGTGACCTGTCTGAATAAATTTTCATGGAACAAACTCCTATTTTTGTGATAGATTATTATATTGTTTTTTCACTTCACAAGTATATTTCTGGTTTGAAACAAGATCCCAGAGCTTGGAATGATAATATCATCCATCTCTTTCTCAATCTTGGTTTTGATACATTGTGAATCTAATCACAGTTTATATGTACTCCATACTCATGGAAACACCTTGATTGTTGTTGAATATGTTGATGACCTAGTCATAACTGAAAATAATAGTGATCTAATTCTTATATTGAAGAACTAAATTTTAGAGTCTTTTGATATGATAGATCTTGGTATTATGCACTATTTTTTGGGTCTCCAAATATTACCTATGAATGATGGTTTACTCATTTATAAAGATGAATATGTAATGGATCTCTTGGTTCATTTTCAAATGGTAGATTGTAAGTCATGTGCTACTCCATTTTATTTTGGAGTTAATATGAGTAATGATTGTCAGTCTCCCAAGGTAGAAATGACCCTTTATCAACAACTACTCCTTATACTTATTTATCTCTCTCACAGTTGACTTAGAATTTATTTTGATATTAATGTGGTTTCTCGGTTTATGCAGGATCCCGGAGAAAGCCACTACAAATCTATCAAATTGTTTGTTTTTTTATCTTAAGGGTGTCTCTCACCTTGGTAGCACATATTGTCAAAATTAAAATTCATTAGTCATCTTCACCGACTCCAATTGGTAAGGCAATGATGATGATAAAAAGTCCACCTCTAGCTATGTGTTTCTATCTATAACTAAATTGTTGGTTTGGTTGCACAAGAAATAGAATATAGTATCTCGATTGACTACAAAATAAAAGTGTTTTAACACCATTTATGTAGGAACAAAGTCATTTTTATTCACCATCTCTTGGGTGAACTTGGATTTCCTTTAAATAGCTAGACTAATCTCTATTGTGATAACCATAGTGTGATTCAAGTTGGTTAAAATTATGTTGCTTGTAGTAAAATGAAGCATGTCAAGATTTATACTCACTATTTGAGACAATTACTTCAAGATAAATTTGTCACTCTTGTATACAACAAAATAAATGATCATATTATTCATATATTTACCAAACCTTTGACTAAATTTGAGTTTTCCAAGCTACATACTATTCTTGGGCTTCATGAAGCTAAACTTATGGGTGGGTGTTAAGTTGACTTAATTTAACCTCCTAAATATATAGGGTTGTCTGTTGATGGGGGGTGTTGGAACCTTAGGTTCTGATGGCTCATCACACTTCTCCTCAAGTCATTTGGTTGGGTGGTTTAACACCAGTTGTAGACACTTGATTAGGAAACTGACATGAAGTTGAGAGCATTCGATCAAGTAGTCAACTATCCCGTCAATTGGATAGTCGAATAACGAAGGAAAGGCATTTGATGGATCAAATAACCTAGGAATCGACTACGATTTGGATGCATGGATGTTCAGATCAACTTAAATTGAATAAACAACTAGTTAGTTCATATTTCTTGGGATCAATTCTAGCCATCGATGATTATATGTAGATAATATATTCTAGGTTTCAAGGAAGTAGGTTAGATATTGACACTATAAACAAAGGATATCATGGCACATTATGATACACCAGTCAATATGGTCAATATACATTATGATTTTGTCATCATGGTACAATGTGCTTAAGTGTTGTAATAGTGTGTTTAGACACCATCAATCTTCTGTGAAGTTGTTTTTCTTTGATTATTCTATAGATTCTATTTTTTTTCATAGAGGGTAACACCCAATCCCAAACAATTTGTTTGTGCTAGTTGATAATTTTAGAGAGATGTGCATTCTCATGCCTTGTGAAAATACCATCAAGTGACAATATGTATAAAACATGTTCCTTAAAAATGTCTAGGTTCACTTTGGGATACTAAGGAGCACCATCTTAGATAGATATATTAGATTTCATAGTATGTTTTGAGATACACTTTAGGACAAGATGGACACCAAGTTTGAGATATTATAACCTTCCATAGATATTCAAATGGGTAGAGAGAAGTAGTTAATAAGGCATTTGCTCAATGTTTTCGGGGTTATAATCAAATGCATCCAAGCAGATAGGATGACAAAAAAATTTATATTTAACACACTTATAATAAAGAAGTACATAATTAAACTGATAAGATCCCTTTTGAAACATTATTTGGATATTTTCCACCTTTACCTTTAGTTGTTGTATATTTTAGTGATGGAGGACAACATAGGAGAAGCATTAAAACACAAAATATTCCTTAACAAGATTAGGAAGATACATTTGCAAGCACTGGGTGCATTGAATAAGTCATACTCAAAGTACGATACATGGCATGATTAACACATAATTGAGAAAAACTTCAAAGTGGAAGATGGAGTTCGGTTACAACTAAATAGAGAAAGGATACATCGAAACGTTAATAAGATTAAATCTCTATGGTAATATCCTTTTGAAGTGTTGGAGAATGTAGGTGAAAATGATGAGAGTATTATTCTACCTGTATATATGTACATTTACTTAGTAGTGAATGTTCATAATATGAATATATATGATCCTTCCATGTAAAACCAAGAAACTAAGGAGTAATTCTTAACTATCATAGAGGAATTAGTACTATAATCTCAGGATGAGTTAGTAGAAGATATCATTTTTCAAAAGAATTACAAAAAAAATAGATGGGTGTGGAATGAACTATAGTAAGATCCATTGAAATGATTACTTCCAAGAACTACCAAATAGAATTCTAGGGAGAAGGTAGAAAAAAAAATTCCTCAATTTCTCCAGTAAAACATTCTAGGGACCAACCACCTCCCATATGGGGAGATGTGATCCAAAATGGATCACTGTAAAAAATTTCATCTAGTTTGGTACTTTTTGGGTAAAAACATTAGAGTTGTTCGCTTTTAGGGCCCATATTAGGGGAATTCCACACTTTGGTGTTTCAGGGTCCAAAATTTTCTAAATCCTATTTGAAGCCTTATATATATATATATATATATATATATATATATATTTAATTTGCAGAAACATTTCTTAGGAACTTGATGTTGTTATATACATATAGATATTTCCAATAGCATGAATATATCTTTAATCAAATTTATTATGAGGAATTTGTGCATTCTAAATGTTAACATATCCTATTCACTACCATGATACCTTGGGGATGCTAGATTACCATCTATTACTCACACATGTCGAGAGAGTCATGTATGGAATTTCAAGAAAATTTTAGATTTTCTAAAACTATAACCCTAATTGGTAGTTGAGACATGGAAAAACCATAAACCTAAGCTTTGATGACTATGAGAACATGATAAATACCAGGCCACTATTAAAGGAAGGGGTCCTATTCTTATTTTATTGTTTATTGATCCATAGTGTAGCATAGTATATGAGGGTGGGATTTTGGATTAGAACATAGAAAGTGGAAACTTATATAGAAGGAATACTACCTACAATGTCTATGCACAATACATAGTGAGTGCAGTTTATTTGTTCTTTCATTTCATAACTAAGAAAAGAAAGAAAGGCATATAACTCACTTTCTAGATGGGATTTTCTCATATTGGGGTTTCCTTGGTTACATGTTATGTTAATTGTTTGGATGGTGTGCTATTTTCTTAGCTTATTTCATTTCAATCTCAATTATTTCAATATTTCATACATTAATTTACTAACATAAAATTTGAATCATAAGGAAAAAACTGCATAATAATAGACTGCATAAACTTATAAAATATGTTATGATGAATTGTTCAATGGAATATCCACAAAAATTTACAGATCACCCATCTCATATGTGCAAAACCTCTTAATGTTTACCATCAAGGAAAAATATCCCTTATTAAGGCTCTAAGCAATGGTTTTATACCTCATTCATGTCCCACAATACTAGTAATATAAATTTTGAGTTTAAGGATATTATCTCTAGATCCCAATCATGATCAAGGCCCTAATTTGCATCCCTATTATGGAAAAATACCTAATGCTACCCAATCCCACTCATATGCCAAAAGATCCACTTTAGAGGGTTTATGTTATATTTTTAGGCATTGATCGTGACCCATTAGCCTAAGAATATTGAATTAGGGAATATTACTTAGATTTATCCCACAACCATGGTTAACATCACAAGACTCACACAAGTCCTCATAATGGTCCCTACATCCTAGTTAAAGGAAAATAATCGCATATAGATAGAATTGTTTATGGTTTGTAGAATTGATAATGTCCATTGGTCCCTAGAATATTTATTCACGACATACTATCATTATTTCCCACCCTCAACTATGGTGAAGGCCTTATGAACTATCCCTTGTGAGGAGGACCTCACAATATTGTTCGAATAGTGAGAGCGGGGGGGGTGAATCAATATTACCCTTTTTAAAAAATTAGAAATTACTTTTATATTTTGCTAATTACCACAATAGATAAAAAAATGAACTTGTATGTAAAATAAATTGTATAAATATAATTAATAAGACTTACAAGCCTTTTATGAAAAACAGTAAAGGAAACCAATCCTTTTTAGAGCACTGAATCTAGGAGACACAAATCCCCTTCTTCATGGCACCAACCCTAGGAAGCAGTAACTGCCTTGTATTTAGGGAACCAACCCTAGGAAGCACCAACTCCCTTTTCATTAGGGAACCAAACCTAGGTAGCACCAACTTTCTTGTCTTTAGGGCACCTTCCCTAGGAAGCACAAACTCCCTTATCTTTAGGGTATCTACCCTAGGAAGCACCAAGTCCCTTATCTTTAGAGCACCAACCATATGAAGCACCACCTTCCTTGTATTTAGGGAACCAACCCCAGGAAGCGCCAAATCCCTTAAATTACACTTTACTTAGTAAAGAATATGAATCCTTCCGTGCTCCTCCCTTCCACCGTCACTTCATAAGAATCATCAATTCTTCTTCTTGGACTCTCCTTCTATTTTGATCTTCTGATATGGACTACAAAGATACTTCTTCCTCACCGTTCTTCCTTTCTTATATAGTCTCCAAACTCATGTGAGCTATGAAGCATTGTGTCCCTTTGTTTGGACCATCACCTCTTCATTTAGATTGACAATAATAACGTTTGTTTTTCTTCATTATTATTCAAACATTATTGTGAAAGATTTTTAAATTAGTGAGAGTGATTTTCATAAATCGATTACTAATATGGATCGATTTCATTTTTAACTAGATCCCATGCCTCTTTATTTCATTCTCAATTTTCGTTGATCATATCTAAGATTTTTAATTTTCTCTCTAATGCATAGCATGCATTGAGTTACGTAAGATAAATCGAGACAAAGTTTAGATTCTATCTAGTTTAACGTTCCTTCTTGATCGAGATAAAATTCTCATTCTTTGTGTTAAATTTATCACAGAAACTCTTCGGGACCTCCACTCCATATGACCACAGGTGGCGACCAAGAACTAATCCAAACGAGTGCTTAATCACATATAAAGATCAACGATCACGTATTAATTACACGTTGATATGAAAGATTGTCATTACTTCGTAAATTCGTCCTTCTGGACTTCCATCCTTTGCAATCATTCAACCTTCTAGAGTGCATTTTGTCGAAGTGTGTATATTATATTAGTTGGTCATTTTTTATTTGCACGATGAATGGTTCTCGTTAACTTCATAATTTTGACATTTTGGGACTACGGTCTTTGCAATCTTCCAACTCTTTTAGAACAAATTTTGTTGGAGTGTGTATCAACACTTCCCTGCTAGATAACTTTCACATGTCCAGGAGCTATGACCATGGGCTTAAGCACAAAGGAGCTCCCACTCTTTAGGTATTCGACTATTCGTGACTCCGGGACTTCGAGCTACTTGAAATATGAAGTAGTTCAATCCCTCCATAGTTTTACCTACTGAATAAGTCATAGAATGGTGGTGACCTCCTACTCTTAGTTAAAACCTTCGTTTACACTATCCTTCCACTATGCTTAATCAATGGTCAAGAACGCTCCCGAAGTAAATCAACGATTAGTACTACTTCGTGATTCACACTTGCTATGTCCTTCCATTGAACTTGATCAGATGGTCAAGAAATATTATGTAGGATCTTAGGTCAATAGCCAAACATTAATTCGTGACTTTGGCCTTCGTCGCTTTGGGTGGTTGCTGGTAGGAGAAACTGGATATCCCCAAAGGACATACTCCAGTGACATAACTTGTTAACATCACTGTTGATGTGGCACTAACCGAGTGGCTACCACGTGTCACTTAGATTCATGACTTACATATACCTAAAATTCCAAATGGACTTTGACACTTGTCACCATCTGAATGCGCCATGTGTCCTTACCGATGTGATCTTGCTGACATGGGCTATGATGACATGGGCTCTCAATGTGTGTGCCACGTGTCTTACTTCATGACTTCAAAGCTGTAGCCTTCAGGTGAACTCATATATTTAGAACCCTTTTTCACTGAAGTGGTCAGTGCCAAAGTTGACCACCATTGGACCCCCCTAACCTCATCCAATGGTCACTGTGCATTGCCAAGATCTGATGGCCCTCATTCAATTTGGGACTTTGGGGCTCCGACCTTCGGGTAAACTTACTTGTTCTTGGCTTATTTTCTCCGGATTGGTTAGTGTCGAAGTTGACCACCATTGGAACTGCCTAACCTCATCCAATGGTCACAATGAATTTCCCAAATTTGATGGCCCTCATATTTTACTCCAGATCAATAGTTGACGTGACTTCGAGGCTTTGCCCTTCAAGTAATCTTACCTGATCTTGTCTTATTTTCGCTGGAGTGGTCAATGCTGAAGTTTACTGTTGCTAGGGAACCATGATATTACGACTATCATTGATCTTGAAGTTCTCCTTAGATCCGATAACTTACTTTTACTTCGTAACTTCGGCTTCGATTAAAATTCCTTCATGCAAATTTCCTTCGATTGATATTATCTAAACTGGTCAATGTTGGGATGACCATGCGTACATCATTTCCAAAATTGACGGTCCATGACTCTTAGTAGTCAATATGAAAGTCTAGTTTTAATCTAGATCTCACGATCATAATCATTCCCAAATCTTCAACAGATGGCCACAATTCTCCTCTTCTTTATGAAATCTTCCTCTATGATCTGACGGTCGGAATCTATCCCGAAAGCTACAGTAGCAGAAACAATTCCTTCTAACCTCTTTAGATTTATACTTGGATTCCAACTAAATCAAGATCGTTGATATATGCCTTTGGTTAGTGATCGACGATTGTCATATCTCCCAAATGTAAGAAAGTTTCCTCATAGTTCTGAGGGTGTTCTCTAGTTGATCTGTTGGGATTTTGATCATAATATCACTTCCTTAAGGTACTCCTTGTATTGACCTTTCTTGCATGCTCTAATCTCATGCAGTTTAATACGCTTCCTCTCGTAAGCTTTAGGTAGATTCCTCTTCACCTCGCGCTATGTCTTCTATGCAACTTACTATGCTATTTATCCCGAGCTTTTAGGATCTCAAAGACATATAATGATAATACCATATTGACAATACCATGCCCAATCATTGATCATAGTGTCCTTCTTTGACATCAATTCCACCAACATAATTCCATGTCCAACATTCTCCCCCTTTGGCATTGATGGAGACAAAGTAAAACCCATTTTCCAATCTTAACTAGATCTTACTGATCATTATGCCCCTTTGACAACAATGACAAAAGGGATGTTTCCTTTTAGGGTGATACTCCCCCTGAGCTGATTCCCACCCTGTGTATGAATCTCTCCCCCTAAAATCATGATGCTACAATGAATCATGGAAAAAAGAATAACTCCCCCTGTCTTCTCATAACATATCTTCTTTAGAACTCATTTCACATAACATCACTAAAAAAATACATAACCAACAATGTTCCTGGGTAGATGAAGACATGCAATAAACCATGTTAGATCCTACATAGAGTTATACCATCAAACCATGCTTCCTTCTATGAATCTAGTTATCTATTCATCCATTTGTAATCCAAGAGCCTCTTCATTTTTTTGTTCTTCACTACTCATAGGGGTATCCACAGAACCAATCTTAAGTCTTCCCTAATTCCTCTTTCCTTTCTTTTTTTTATAATTTTTTATGAGGAGTTTCAGTAGATCATTAAAATAGCATTGGAGAAATTCTAAGATCATCATCACACAATTCTTCTGGTTGGTCTACTATTGAAGATTCATCACCATCATCACTATTTTGTGTAGCAAAAACTTCTTCATTTTCTTCTTTAGAATTTTATTTTTCTATTTTTGTTTCATTGGATAGCGGACTACTGATTTGCAGGACATCATCAAGGACTAAAATTGTGTCGTTTTCTTCTTTAGGAACTCTTCTTTCTTGATCTTGATTCATTTTGTATGCTAATATTTTTTTTTTATTTTCCTTATTATAAGCTTTACCCATCATTCTTCTATTAATAACTTCATCAATTTCAGGTGTAATATATTCATCATCTTTCTTGCTTTGAACTTCAAAATTTCTTTTCCATATCTTCTTATTTTGTTTGTTAGGGTTTCCAATCTTTAAGGATTTCATTAGTAATCGACATTCTTTGTTTTTATGGCCATAGTTGTTTCATTTTTGACATTCAATATTGAAGTTTTGCAAACAAGAAAATGAGTTATAATTTATCTTCTCTGTATTGTACTTATTGTTCTTATATTTTTGGACATTTCTATGATTGTATTGTCCATAAGATTTGCAGTGTATTGTATTATGTACAAAATTATTGCAATAGTAAAACTGTCCAATAAATAGATATTTATTAGGGGGATTCCTTCTGGTGATTGTATTTTTCTTTTCATCTTTTACTCTAGTAGGGAGTGTTGATTTCTATTTATGTGGAACATTTTTCAATGGTATCATCTTTGCCTTAATATCTTTTCTTCTTAAGGAGCCTTTTAGAGCATATGTGTAACTGATTGGCCTTTTAGTTGATCCTTGTGTTGTAGTGGTTGACTCTTGGGTGTATTCCAAACCAGTGTTGTTGTTTGGTGACCTCTGACTACTAAGAATTTTATCCAATATTTTTGAACTATTTTCAATTTTAAATCTCTTCTTTTCTTTTTCAAATTCACCTTTTAGCATCTCAATATAATATTCTAGATTCTTACATACGTGTTCTCTATCATTGAGTTGTTTTAAAATGACTTCTTTAATTATTTTACCTTCTAGGAGCTAGGACTTCATATCACTCATGATCTTCTCTGACTCTATGATGGTTCATGATGCATATATTTTTCTTGATTGATGTGATTCTTCAAATTCTTGAAGTTGTGCCCTAAGTAGTTTGTTGTTCTTTTTATAATTTCTTATTATCTCCAAAGAACTAAACATTTATGCTTCTAGATATACTTCACCTTCACTTTTAGTGTTTTCTTCATTATCTATATTATTATTTTGAGTGTTCATTCCCATAAATAGAAGCTCTGAATCTTCATCTTCACTAATATATGAAGAGATTATGTCTTCTTTAGTGTATATTTTTTATTTTTTCTTATAAAATTTCTTCTTATATTGGTATTTCTGGTAGTGAACTTCTTCATCATTTTCCTATTGCTTCGAATAGGGACATTTGTTAGCCAACTGTCCAATTATTCCACAGTTGAAACATTTGAAATGTAACTTTCCTTGGTATTTTCCGAATCCTTTTTGGAGTTTCTTTATAAAGTTGACCTCTTCTACATCTGATATGTATGATTGATCTTCATGATACATATGTTCCCGTTTATTCTTTTCTTTATATTCCTTAAAGGATTTTTCATCTTTTAATGGTTTTATGTTCCCCGTTCTCATCTCATATGTTGTAAAAATTCCATGAAGTTGATCAACTGTGAGTTTGTAGAGTTATGGCCTATCTTCAATTGTAGAAATCTTGGCATCGGATTTCATAGCTAATGACCTTAGTATCTTTTTCACAATAGGTTTATTTGTAAGTTCTTTTGTTGATGCTCTGATTGAATTAACAACTTCATCTACCCTATGGAAGTATTAAACAATGCTCTCTTCTTCTTTCATTTTCATAGTTTCAAACTAGGTATTATAGGTTTGTAGTTTGGATTCCCTGAATTTTCTATATCATTCATATACAAACTCCAATTTGTACCATATTTATTTAGAAGAACTACAATGCATAAATTTCACACATATAGAATTTTTCAACCCTCCTAGAATTGTATTAATTGATCTTGAGTTGTCATTGCAGATTTTCTTTCGTGCAACATCTATGGGTGGAGTAGTTGGTGCAGTGTAACCATATACAATAGATTGCTAGATATCAAAACCAAGAGCCAACATGAAGCTTTTCATTCTTATTTTCCATAGAACATATAGCCACCTCCATTGAACAATGGTGCTTTGTTTTTATACATTCCCTCTTTTTGATCCATCTTTAGTATCTACCTTCCAACTGTTAGACTGTGTTGAAGGCATTTGCTCTGATACCAAATGTTGGAATACTGAGAGGGGGAAGAATAATCAGTATTATCCTTTTTCAACAATTAGCAATTACTTTTATATTTTTTTAATTACCACAATATATCAATAATGGACTTGTATGTAAAATTATTTATATAAATATAATTAATAGGAATTACATGTTTTTTTATGAAAAATAGTGAAGGACACCAATCCTTTTTAGAGAATCAACTCTAGGAGACACAAATCCCCTTCTTCAGGGCACCAACCCTAGGACGAACCAACTCCCTTGTATTTAGGGAACCAACCCTAGGAAGAACCAACTCCCTTGTCTTTAGGGCATCAACCCTAGGAAGAACCAAATCCCTTGTCTTTAGGGAAAATGCCCTAGGAAGCACCAACTCCCTTATCTTTAGGGAACCTTCCCTAGGAAGCACCAACTCCCTTATAATTAGGGAACCAACCCTAGGAACCACCAACTCCCTTGTATTTAGGGTACCAACCTAAGGAGGCACCAACTCCATTAAATTACACTTTACTTACTAAAGGATATGAATCCTTCTGTGCTCCTCCCTTCCACCCTCACTTCATAAGAATCATCAATTCTTCTTCTTGGACTCTGCTTCTGTTTTGATATTCTAATCTGGACTACAAATACACTTTTTCTTCACCATTTTTCCTTGATTATATAGTCTCTTGACTTGTTTTAGCTATGAATCATTGTGCCTCTTTGTTTGGACCATCGCCCCTCTTCATTTAAATTAACAATATTAATGTCTTTTTATTCATTATTATTCAAACATTATCATGAAGGAGTTTCAAATTAGTGAGAGTGATTTTCATAAATTGATCACTCATATGGATCGATTTTGTTTTTAACTTGATCCCATGCCTCTTTATTTCATTCTCAATTTTCGTTGATCAGATATAAGATTTTTTATTTTCTCTCTAATGCATAGCATGCATTGAGTTACTTAAGATAAATCAGGACAAAGTCTAGATCCAATATGGTTTAATGTTCCTTATTGACCGAGATAAATTTCTCATTTTGTGTGTTAAATTTCGCATAGAAAATCTTTGGGAACTCTATTCCATATGACCAAGCGCTAAGCCAAACGAGTGCTTAATCACTTATCAAGATCAACGGTCACGTATTAATTTCACGTTGAGATGGACGATTGTCATTGCTTTGTAACTTCATCCTTCAGGACTTCTAGAATTTGCAATCATTCAACATTTCGTAGTGGATTTTTTCAAAGTGTGTATATTATATCAGACTTTCATGTTTTATTTGCATGATGAATGGTTCTCATTCACTTCGGAACTTTGGTGTTTCAAGACTCTAGTCTTTGTAGTCTTCCAACTCTTCAGGAGAAAATTCTGCTAAAGTGTGTATCAACACTTCTCTGCTTAATAATTTTCACATGTCCAAGAGCTAGGACCATGGGCTTAGCAACAAAGGAGCTCGCGCTCTTCGGGTATTCATATTTTTGTGTCTACGTGAATTCGGTCTAATCAAACTCAAAAGTGTTTTAATTCCTCCATAGTTTTACCTACCAAATAACTCATAGAATGGTGGTGACCACTTGTTTTCATTTAACACCTATGTTTATTATATCCTTCCACTATGCTTGATCAATGATCAAGAACGCTCCCGAAGTAGATCAATGGTTATCCTTACTTCGTGATTCACACATTCTATGTAATGTACCTCAAAAATCACCATAAAAGAAAATATATATTTGTACATTTATCCTTGAAAAGTTTCAAGATCTTGTAACATCCCACTCTGGTGCACTGAGAACACTTATTATTTGAGGACACTTGCTCACAAGTGATCTGTACCCTTTTTGATGTTAGACCTTTTATATTGGATTATGATGTGATTGACAGATGACATGATGTGTTACTATTTGATGTAGACGGGTGCTACTGACTCAGCTTTTTTGAGTGTGCAGGGTTTTTTACCTTGAGGATGCAGAGGCATCGGTAGAACCCCCTTGGACTCCGGACTGAGTTAGGGAGTGTGCTTTTGGGTTGATATGATTATTATGATGCTTCATTTGATTTGATGATTTGATGTTGACATTTCTGACATGATTATTGGNGGTTGAGGGAGAGGGGTGGACAACAGCTCTGTCACCGCCTGCTAGCACTCCCGCCGTGGCTCGAACTGTAGGTTAACGATTACCTAGTTCGAGAGGACCCACGATGCTGTGAGGGCCGATGGCAACAATCTCTCACGATGATTCTAAGGGGAGCGCAATAAGGCGGGGGCCTTATTCCTTAGAGCCCTTAGTCTCCTACGAGTTCACCTGGCAGAGTGTTTACTCCAGGGGTTATAGAGGTCTACCAATCAGTCCAGTCGGCGAGTGGCACCCTTGGAGCACGTGGTGCATCCTGAAGGGCATGTCGCACAGAAGAAACTCAGTCGACGAGTGGCACCCTTGGAGCACGTGGTGCATCCTGAAGGCCACGTCGCCTAAAAAAAAAAAAAAATCCAGAGGTGAGTGGCACCCTTGGCGCACGTGGTGCGACCTGAAAGGCACGTCGCGATAAAGGTGGTTGGAGGAGTCAGCCTAATTAGCCCTAAGTCATCAGCACCTGAATAAAACCTTAAGAAATTCCCTTCACCAATCGTTGCCTAGCTCATAATCTAATCTCTAAGCCTAAGAACTTCTAGAAACAGGGGGGGATTTAGTGTGGCCTTAACAAATGAAAATTCAAAAAAAAAAAAGAAAACAAAAACTCAGACCATCACCCTCTCATTATCCTTGTCTACTTAATTAAACTATCCTCCATCGCCTTGATCTTCCAGTATCCATCTTCCTTTTTCTCATGCAGTTCACAGTACTAAATCGCCATCCCTCCCCGTAATTCCTCTTTATTCATTTTGTGTAATACATTTATTTTTCCCTATACTGGTTTTCCATCGCCTTAATCTCTCATTATCCTATATATACATATATATTAATGGTAAATTAAATGATGGATAATGATAATCTACAAAGATGAATGCATGCTTATAAATAGAAAAATGAAAATATATATATGTATATTTATATTATAAAGAAATTGTAAACAAATAAAGTTAAGCATGTAAAAATTAAAAGGAAATGAATAATGAGCGGACATACTCCTTGAGTTTTGAAAAGAAAAATAAAATAATATAAAAAAAATAAATTAAAAAGAAAAATAAGAAAAATCAAATGGGAAAAGGGGGGAAAACCTAAGAAAAAGGGAATTAGGGTTTGAGACTGGATAAAAGAAAGGGAGAGGGGGCAATAAAGGACCCCTTTTTTTTTTGCTAGTGGTGTTGTTATGCTGCGAGAGAGATTGGACTGATTTTCTTGTAGGAGTTGGGGATTCTCAGCAGACTTGAGTGGTAGCTCAGCCCTGGGAGGCGAGCTGAGAAGCTAGTTACTCTCTGATTCTGTGTGACCCCTTTGCGGCTCGGGGGGCTAAGGGGGAAGGAGAGTACCCCTATCATTTGGCTGGGAGGTACCAGTGAGTTCGTTGCGGTCGGCAAGCAGGAGCAGGAGCGGCAGGAGCAAGGAATCGTCGCGGCAAGCAAATAAGGCAAAGGTATGTTCCTGAACTGAGCAAGGTAGATTGCATGGTGAGTTACTGCTGAGATTATGATGGTATGGTTGTAATTTGTCCTTTCCTCGTCCTTAAACTCTGAAAATTTTCATTTTCATAAATAGTTCAGTTTGGGGTTACTGTTAAAATTGTTGGGTTAGGATTATTTCATTTTTTTTCCTTATATACAGGTACAGTTTTAGGGCTGGGTAAATTTGTATGGGGCGTAAGGTATTTTGTTTCTGTTTTATGTGGCTCAACGTCCTATCTTTCCATGGTAATGTATCCATAGATGCGTTAACCAGTTAGGGCTTGGGATGTATGCCGACCCAAGTTAGGATTGCTGCAGTTGAGGGATTGACCAGGTATAAAAATTTGAATTTTAGTGCCAATAATTGCTTCTATCGCGATCTGCGTTGAGACCTGTGATTGACGTCTTTGTTATATAGCGAAACTACTGGTAAATCAACTGCCTCTCGGCTTCCTGTTATCATTCTTAGTGTTTTTATAAATGCAATAGACATTCAACACATTCTCCTTCCCCAACTCGGCATTTTCGAGCAACTGTTAATGAAATCGACCATATGATAAGGTTCATGGTATTAAATATTGTTGATAGGAGCTCAACAATGCTCCCATATATTTGCGTATTCTTGCCTTTATTATTTTCGTTAGTAACTCTAAACATTGATTATGTCAATCTTTTACAAGTTAGTACACAAGGGGTGGGTATGTGGTTCGATGGTCTCCCATATAACTTTATTGCCTTAATTTTGTTTGTTTTAGATGATTGATTGATAGAAGCTTGAAAGTACTGATTCTCTGGTCCTCATAACAATACTGTGGCAGCCGTGACTAATTTTTCTTCCCGCCACACTGTCCTTGATGGGTAAGCCGCTTTCTGCAAGGTCCATATCTACCGTATACCAACCCAGATTGTGCCATGGATGATCAGTCTTTCTTGTTGACGCATGTGACGCGTTGTGTGCTTTGATCCCTTATGTGCTCTAGCTTGGCGCTCCATGTTGGCACGCTACTTGGTTCTGGATCGTGCACTTCCAAATTTTGATTATTATTATGATTGGTTCATAGTAATAGAACTTGATTGACTTGGTTCTTCATTTATTTAATAAAATATCAATGAGGTTTGCTTTTGTTTCATTGAACTATAGAAGGCCACGCATTTTCCTTTTTACCTTCATTTTCATTTTTATGGTTCTTTTGGTAAGTTGTTGAAGTTTAAGAGACATAGATCTGTTACCTGCAGTAGATATATTTTTTCCTATACAATAAACAAATAAACGGATGGAGTCTTAACAAAAAAAAAAACAGCACACAGCTTGGTATCTACCGAATGTGGCGCCTGCTTATAGGTTACACTTATAGTAGGTTATTACTATTTATTCTTGCGACTTCATTGTATACTGCTTTGTTATTTGGACTGGGCAAGATCACAAAATTACTTGATATTTTCGTTCAATTAGTTTATGTCCTCCGTAAAGTTCAACAGCGGTTTAGATGGTCAAATAGATTGTTGTTAACACTTTGTGGGTATTACCGCTTTTCTTTGGTTAAAATTTGGGCTCCAAATATCCCTGTGAAGGAACTCGCTCTTTGCACTTCGTATGTTTGACTTTTAAAATCCTTCATACCATGGTTAATATCATTAGAACTACCACGCTTTAACTCGTGATTATTAAAATCTATCATTTAGTGTGGCCACTAAAAATATTATGAGGATCTACCTACAGTGTTTAAGCCGACTTTGTGAAAAAAGGGGTTATTATAGAACGACCGCCTTATAGAACTGCCAGAATAGAACGGGATTGACTGGAGTTTTGGGATTGCGTAATAACCCTACCTTTTGATATTTTGGGTCTGTGTGTTGCCTCGGCCTGCTATTTAATGGCATTTACGACCGGATGAGTGCCTTGGGCGTAACTGTTGAGGACGCACTGGGTAAACTGCCAGGGAGTCGGTGCAATAAATTGCCAGTGTAGATGTGTGACAATCCATCTGTGTGTTAATCATATTGCCTTGAGAAAAGAATTTGGTCTATAGCTTGCCATTAGGAGAGCCAATGACAGCGTCCCGTTATAGGTATAATTACCCTATTGTATTAATAACGCAGCTGAAGATGAAACGTTAATGCAAAAATATATATATAAATTGTTGACGTGATGGTTGGTAACCGCCATCGAAGTTTAGGGTTCCCAATGTAATACTACTGCAATTTAAAATGGATACTCCAAGTCATTTAAGGCACAAGTATAATTAAATTCTGTTATGTAATTAGTCGGCAATTTAGTTGACATCGTTTATGTTAGGGTTATCATTTTAATTGGGATTTAGTTGGTGGATGTGCTAGGGTATTTATTGCAATTTTATATTTAATTGGATTCTGCTCCTATTCCACACGGATAATCTCCACCGAATAAATCTCCATGTTTTAAATTAATAATTGTTTAATTTCCAATGATTTTACCAGCGATTGGCCATGATAATATTAGGCATTATTTTTCATACTATTTATATGCTTACGGGTTAATATTGTTTAAATCGAATGCATTTGACAATACTTGATTAAATATTAATATTGATGTTTCCTTAAGTGCGATAATAATATTTGCTGACTTATTCTCCGTGTTTTAAAATTAATATTTGTTAAATTTTTAATGATTATACCAGCTATTGGCAATGTTGATATTAGGCATTATTTTATTACTTGTGATATGCTTATATATTATTAAGCTTTTAAATTGAACGCAATTGCCAATACTTGTTAATGTTAATATCGATATGGTTTGGGTGCAATATTAATATTGTCTTTCACATATTATTGGCTTCCACATATTAATATTATACTGGTTACTGGCCATGTTATTAATAGACATTCATTGATTAATGGTTATAGGCTTATATGTTAATATTGTTTAAAATGGATGCAATGATAATAATTGTTAAATAGAATATTAATATTGGTTAAAGCCGCAATTTTAATATTTGTTCAATGGCAACGGTAATGCTTGTTAAAATGGCATTCTTAATAATTAGTTTTATTACCTTGGTATTAATCGTTGAAATTGCAATAATAAGGTTGTATAATTTGCCATGGAAATGATGATGCATGAAAATTAACATTGTATAATTGCCATGATGAGTACTTGTTAATTGCAATGATAAGGTTGTTTTAATCGCCAGGGAATTGACGATGGTTGATTTGCAATTTTAATGATTGTTTTTCCCTGATATTACTTGTTGATTGCAATAATAAGAGTCGTTTTAGTTTGCAAGGTCACTAATGATTGGGTGAGTCGCAATGTTAATATTGTTAATCGAACTGTTTGGGATGATGTCTAAGACTGCTAGGTTTTTATTCGTAAAATTGAAGTGTTAATGGTAAGGTCTTTCTAGATTAATAATAATTATTGGAGCATTGATCTTGATTGATGTCTCCGGGTCTCAATAGGAGTGGGTCGTTATTAGAGTTCTCTTGACTTGCGTCTCCCGTAGAGGTCATGAGTGTCCCTGATTTGGAAATACTTGGTGGTATTGTAGTGCGTAGTCGGTTCGTGTCGGGCGGGATATAGACACCTCTTGTAGTTTAGTATTTTTGTC
>JASDQU010586185.1:27884-43611 GCA_032191745.1 Picea mariana | reverse complement strand
TAATTTCATATGGAAATAGAAGATCTCACTCTAGCCAATTTAATAATATTGGATGGTGATTATAGAATAATCATTATGATGGAGACAAAAATAGTTAGAGAAACCAAAATTGTGACCACCAAGAAGGAGAAATAGTCATTGATGATTGGTGAGCCAACACAATTGCATTAAAAAATAGGAGAATATTGAATAATTATTTATTTAATAAGTTTCAATAGTGAATGAGGAGTTGGCTATTTCTAGTGAATCCTCTAGAAGTAGACAAGATGAACTATAGGAATGCAAAGGGAAAGGGTAGTATAACTAGAGGATTGCTTAGAGGTAATAAATAATTTGATAGTGGATCATTGTAGCATTGGAAGATGGATAATCTAAGTTTTTTGTTACTATAATATAGAATCGAAACTAATAACTAAACCCAAAGGGAAGAATCCACTCAAGTGAATGATGAGAAGGAAAATTACCCATCACATGGCTTGACCAATGTTACCACTGGTAAATGTAATATTCAATGAAGGTATCTCATGACCATACTAACTAAGTTTTTCTTAAATACAATGAATGTATACCAACTCAAAAAATTAATGTAGAAATGAAGAATGAACCTCAACACATCATAATGGGAATTGAGTGGAGGATAGAATTGCTAGCCAAGCAATTAACATATTTCAGAATAGAAAGAATTATTTGCATGGTCCTATAAATATGGAAGCTAACACTTTGTTGAATAGGGGAGTGGGGGAAGTTGTCCACCCCAAAATATGGAAGCTAAGTATAAGGCCCAGAGGGGACAAAGGTTGAATTATAATTTGGTGGGAATATTCCATTAGAAAAATCGTTTCCTTTCTTAGATGTTATGGTAGATAGTTGATGACATTTACAAGAATAAAATACAAGGAAATATTGGAAGAGCTCGAGGAAATTTCAATAATTCCTTAGCTTATCCCCTCAATGAGTAACAACTGACCAAACAATGGCAAATACTAAAGTTTGATGGGACATATAAAAGATCGATGAAAGCCTAAAACTTGCGTCAACCAAATTGGGTACTCTGAAAGAAAATTAGGGTTTATGGTTTACATGATGCATTGATGATGGAAGAAAGTGGGTGTGTCAGTCAAATTTGAGTCCAGAAACCCTCCCATATTGGTAAGGCATTCAAATAGTCTATCCAGGTCAAATTTCAATGCATATAGATACAGTTTGAAAACATTTCGACGTTGGCCCCATTCACATGTCATTGTTTCTCGCCTCTAGTATCTTGATGGTGTTGATTAATAAATCAA
The DNA here is from genome assembly GCA_032191745.1 of Picea mariana. Classification (NCBI taxonomy): domain Eukaryota; kingdom Viridiplantae; phylum Streptophyta; class Pinopsida; order Pinales; family Pinaceae; genus Picea; species Picea mariana. The sequence goes on along the minus strand of JASDQU010586185.1, from coordinate 42,325 downwards.
TGAAATAGAGGGATTTTTAATCACATCTATGACTCAGATACATTGTATATACATTAATGTAGAACCTAAAATAAAAATGAATAAAGATCGACGAAAGCCTAAAACTTGCGTCAACCAAATTGGGTGCTTTGAAAGAACATTAGGGTTTATGGTTTACATGATGAAGTGATGATGGAATAAAGTGGGCGTGTCACTCAAATTGGAGTCTATAAACCCTCCCATATCGTTAATGCATGCCAATAGTCTATCCATGAAAATTTTTAGTGCATACAGAAACAGTTTGAAAAAATTTCAACGTTGGACCCATTCGCAGGTCCCTGCTGTTGGACGTGTCTAGTCCTCATGCGATTTTCGTTCCTCGTTCATCATTACTTGACCATGGTGTAGTCCCCAAGATCCATTATTTTTTTACAAAATTACATACTAATGGCATACAATTATTGATGAACTTTTGTCGTCAATAGTATAGCAAATTCGTCACAAGATTATTTACATTCATCTCTCTTGTGATGATATCAAATGATGTAGCTTGGATTCATTTCATATTTGGTTTATAATCAACATGAAATCTCAATTGATACTTTGTAGGATAGATGGACCTTCAGTCAAATACAAATATGAAACTTGGAATCATTACCATATCTATTAGAACATATGAAAAATAGTTGGGTTTATGGTTTACATGATGCATTGATGATGGAAGAAAGTGGGTGTGTCAGTCAAATTTGAGTCCAGAAACCCTCCCATATTGGTAAGGCATGTGCATAGTCTCTCCAGGTTGAATTTCAATGCATATAGATACGGTTTGAAAACATTTCAACGTTGGCCCAATTCACATGTTACTGTTGCTCGCCTCTAGTATCTTGATGGTGTTGATTAAGAAATCAATGAAATAGAGGGATTTTTCATCACAAATATGAAACAAATACATTGTATCTACATTAATGTAGAACGTTAAAGAAAAATGAATAGAGACTGATGAAAGCCTAAAACTTGTGTCAACCAAATTAGTTACTCTGAAAGAAAATTAGGGTTTATGGTTTACATGATGAAGTGATGATGGAAGAAAGTGGGTGTGTGACTCAAATTTGATTCCAAAAACCCTCCCATATCGTTAAGGCATGCCAATAGTCTATCCATGAAAATTTTTAGTGCATACAAAAACTGTTTGAAAAACTTTCAACATTGGCCCCATTCACATGTTCCTGTTGTCGGACGTGTCTAGTCCTCATGCAATTTTCGTTCCTTGTTCCTCATTACTTTACCATGGTGTAGTCACAAAGATACATTATTTTTGTACAAAATTACATGCTAATGGCATAAAATTATCGATGAACGTTTGTCGTTGATAGTATAGAAAATTCATCGCAAGATTATTTACATTTGTTTCTCTTGTGGCGATATAAAATTATGCATCTTGGATTCATTTCATATTTGGTTTATCAACTTGAAATCTCAATTCTACATATGAACATATCTACTAGAACATATGAACAATAGTTGGGTTTATGGTTTACATGATGCATTGATGATGGAAGAAAGTGGATGTGTCAGTCAAATTTGAGTCTAGAAACACTCCCATATCGGTAAGGCATGAAAATAGTCTATGCAAGTCAAATTTCAATGCATACAGATACAGTTTGAAAACCTTTCGATGTTGGCCCCATTCACATGTCACTGCTTCTTGCCTCTAGTATCTTGATGGTGTTGATTAAGAAATCAATGAAATACAGGGATTTTTCATCACAACTATGATGAAGATACATTGTATATACATAAATGTAGAACCCAAAAGAAAAATGAATAGAGACCGACGAAAGCCTAAAACTTGCATCAAACAAACTGGGTACTCTGAAAGAAAATTAGGGTTTATGGTTTACATGATGAAGTGATGATGGAATAAAGTGGGCGTGTCACTCAAATTTTAGTCCAAAAACCCTCCTGTATCATTAAGGCATGCTAATAGTCTATCCATGAAAAATTTCAGTGCATACAAAAATTGTTTGAAAAAAATTCAACGTTGGCCCCATTCGCAGGTCCCTGTTGTCGGATGTGTCTAGTCCTTATGAAATTTTCATTCCTTGTTCCTCATTACTTTACCATGGTGTAGTCCCTAATATCCATTATTATTGTGAAAAATTACATACTAATAGCATAAAATTATCGATGAACTTTTGTAGTCGATAGTATAGCAAATTCGTCGCAAGATTATTTACATTCGTCTCTCTTGTGGCAATATCAAATGATGCAGATTGGATTCATTTCATATTTGGTTTATCAACTTGAAATATAAATTTGATACTTTTGAAGCTAGTTGTACCTTCAGTCAAATAAAAATATGAAACTTGGAATCATTAACATATCTACTAGAACATATGAAAAATAGTTGGGTTTATGGTTTACATGATGCATTGATGATGGAAGCAAGTGGGTGTGTCAGTCAAATTTGAGTCCATAAACCCTCCTATATTGGTAAGGAATGTGAATAATCTATGCAGGTCAAATTTCAATGCATACAGATACAATTTGAAAGCATTTTGACGTTGGCCCCATTCACATTTCACTGTTGCTCGCCTCTAGTATCTTGATGGTGTTGATTAAGAAATCAACGAAATAGAGGGATTTTTCATCACATATATGACACAGATACATTGTATATACGTTAATGTATAACCTAAAATAAAAATGAATAGAGACCGACAAAAGCCTAAAACGCACGTCAACCAAATTGGGTACTCTGAAAGAAAATTAGGGTTTATGGTTTACATGATGAAGTGATGATGGAAGAAAGTGGTTGTGTCACTCAAATTTGAGTCCATAAACCCTCCCATATCATTAAGGCATGCCAATAGTATATCCATGAAAATTTTAAGTGAATACAAAAACTGTTTGAAAAAATTTCAACGTTGGCCCCATTCGAAGGTCCCTGTCATCGGACATGTCTAGTCCTTGTGCAATTTTTGTTCCTCATTACCTAACCATGGTTCAATTCCCAAGATACATTATTTTTTTACAAAATTACATACTAATGGCATAAAATTAGCGATAAGCGTTTTTCGTCGATAGTATAGCAAATTCGTTGTAAGATTATTTACATTCGTCTCTCTTGCGCCGATATCAAATGATGGAGCTAGGATTCATTTAATATTTGGTTTATCAACTTGAAATCTCAATTTGATACTTTTCAAGCTAGATAGACTGTCATTCAAATACAAATATGAAACTTGGAATCATTAACATATCTACTAGAACATATGAAAAATAGTTGGTTTTATGGTTTACATGATGCATTGATGATGTAAGAAAGTGGGTGTGTTAGTGAAATTTGAGTCCAGAAACCCTACCATATCAGTAAGGCATGCAAATAGTCTATCTAGGTCAAATTTCAATGCATACATATACAATTTGAAAACATTTCGACATTGGCCCCATTCACATGTCATTGTTGCTCACCTCTAGTATCTTGATGGTGTTGATTAGGAAAATAATGAAATAGAGGGATTTTTCATTAGAGCTATGACATAGACACATTCCTAATGTATAACCTGAAAGAAAAATGAATAGAGACCGATGAAATCCTAAAACTTGCGTCAACCAAATTGGGTACTCTAAAAAACAATTAGGGTTTATGGTTTACATGATGAAGTGTTGATGGAAGAAAGTTGGTGTGTCACTCAAAATTGAGTCTAGAAACCCTCCCATATCGTTAAGGTATGCTAATAGTCTATCCATGAAAATTTTCAGTGCATACAGAAACTGTTTGAAAAATTTTCAACATTGGCCCCATATGCAGGTCCCTACTATCGGACGTGTCTAGTCCTCGTGCAATTTCTGTTCCTTGTTCCTAGTTACTTGACCATGGTTTAGTCCCCAAGATGCATTATTTTTGTCCAAAATTACATACTAATGGCATAAAATTATCGATGAACTTTTGTCATCGATAGTATAGCAAATTCATCGTAAGATTATTTACATTCGTCTCTCTTGCGACAATATCAAATGATGCAGCTTGGATTCATTTCATATTTGGTTTATCAAATTGAAATATCAAATTGATACTTTGGAAGATAGTTGTACCTTCAGTCAAATACAAATATGAAACTTGGAATCATTAACATATCTTTTAGAACATATGAAAAATAGTTGGGTTTATGGTTTACATGATGCATTGATGAAGGAAGAAAGTGGGTGTGTCAGTCAAATTTGAGTCCAGAAACCCTACCATGTTGGTAAGGCATGTGAATAGTCTATCCAGGTCAAATTTCAATGCATACATATACAGTTTGAAAAGATTTCAACATTGGCCCCATTCACATGTCATTGTTGCTCGCCTTTAGTATCTTGATGGTGTTGATTAAGCAATCAACGAAATAGAGGGATTTTTCATCATAGCTATGATGTAGTTATGGTGCGAACTGCTCTCGTCAGCAGCCGCTTCCACCAGGACCTTCTATATTGTGGCCCAAAGAGCTGTATTACTCTTTAGATCCCGTATCGAGACTTCCTATCACCCACAGGATACGCTGATGATCTCTTGGCAACTATCTCGGGAAATCGGGTCTTGTGATATTGCGAGACTCGCAACACTATTCTTGTGTAATCAAACTCCGAACCCCAAATGTCGATGGTCAACGATCAACGGGTCGGGATATCGCCACTCATGATTTCAACGAGTATGCACTTCACATATGAATCCCAAAATAGAAGTTGCTTCCACTAGGACCTTCTATACCGTGGCCCGAAGAGTTGTGTTACTCTTCTAATCCCGTATCGGGACATCCTATCACCCACAGGATACGCTGATGATCTCCCAGAAACTATCTCAGGAAATCGGGTCTCGCGATATCGCGAGACTTGTAGCACTATTCTTGTGCAATCAAACTCCGAACCCCGAATGCCTATGGTCAACGGTCAACGGGTTCGGATATCGCCACTCACGATGTCAACAACATGCCTTTCCAAACCCCGAGCCCCGAGGTGTCGATTTCCCGATTCTGTGCCACCTGGCTCCACTCGCTCCTGGGGACCCACGCGGCTACGTCACCTCGGGATTTCGCGGATCGCGAATCCATGATGCAAGCTTCCCTGAGGTCAAAAACCCCGAACACTGAACCCCGATTCTCCGATCCCTAGGATCTGGCGCCACGTGTCCCTGTTCTGATCGACGGCTTCCGTTGACTCAGGAAATCGTGACTCACGATTTCAACGAGTATGCACTTCACCTCGTCAACCGCCGAACACCGATATGCGATGGCTCGATCCTTTGTATGCCTACGGGTTAACTCCCTCGCAACTCCTCTTAGATCTAACGGTAGGCGGCAACTCGCGATTCTTCACAATGATTTCAAGTCGTCGATTCTCTTCCTCTTTGAGGATTTCTCTTGCTCTGAAGCTCCTTCTTGAACTTTTCTTCTCCTATCGAACCCTCGAAGAACTTGATGATTCTTGTGTCTCTGTAATGTCTCCGCACACAAAGTGCTATCTGTCCTGAGCTTCTACGAATACTCAGACCCCTTGGGAGATTTTTTTGTCTTCTTCTCCTTCCACTGATGGAGAATCTTCAGAGGCCTTCCTGGATCTCTGTTTCAGAACTCCAAGAGTTATTTCCTCCTGTGCTTGCCTGCACACTTACTCAATGCCCTCCTGGCAGAGTCTCTTTCCTCATAACATTCAGTAGTTCTGGGTCCTTGAGCATATATGCACTTTCTCAGTGCCCTCCCGGTAGAGCTTCTCAGAATCCTCTATGATTCTGGTCTTCCTTAAGAACTCACAACATAATTTTTCTCCCCACTGTACCTTGTGCATATGCTCAATGCCCACCTGATAGAGCTCCTCAAGATCCTTATATGATTCTGGTAGCAACTGTGTCTCAGTTACAAAGCCATACCTCTTGAGGTGTTCAGCAACCCCAAATGTCTTCTTCCTAAGTTGTTGACTTCAGTTTGTGCCTCAAAACATCTCTGTCTGACTCCTCTCAAGTTCAGAAGTGCATCCTCTATGCACCGGTATTCAGAGTCTCAACACTTTGTCACGCCCTCATGGCATGAAACCTCAAATACCCTCAAACCTGAAATCAAATGCAACTCTCTACAATATCATGATAATAACACACATATATATAGAACCCACATAGACATGCATATAATGACAGAATAATGTAGGAAAACTGCTCTGTATTAATAATGGAAAATGCTTGTATATTTTACAAGGTGTTCCTCGAGCTCTCTCTGCTCTTCTCTACTCTACTCTACATACATACTCCTCTCGAGTTCAACTCTCTCCCAAAATAGGATATCAAACCTTTTTTTTTTACAAGAGGTGGCTCAATCGAGCGCTTCCCTCCAGGATTTACCTACTCTAATTAATTTACAATCAATGGTTGTCTAGTATGCTATCCAGAACTAGATCTCAGTCGATCTATAATAAATTCCTATCTTATCTACTGCCTGTGCAAAGGCATGGATTCTCTGGCTCACCAGCCTAAGACATTAATTTACATTAATTTTCAAATTCAAAATGAGGTTGCGCCTCTCTTCAGCCTTTGAATGCGTGCATGCTGACGTGGCTGGCTGGCTAGCTGGCTGCATGGAGAGATGCTCCTGCATCATACTCCACAGCCACAAAAACCATGAGCTCCTGCTCATGAGCTTTCCCTATACTTGTTGGAACCCTCCTGGATCCCAAATAAGTCTTCGGAGCTTTCCATCTGCTCCATTCTGTTGCTGCTGCTGTTGCTTCCGCTGCGCTGTTGCTGCTACCTTTTCTCTACCCAGCTGCTCCTCACTGGTAGTCTGCACTGACCTCAACATCAGCCTTCTGATGTCCTCTATCTCTCGGTCCAACTGCTCCAGTGGCTGGTTCTGTTGTTGCAGTCCCCTCAACTGCAAAAATTTTTGGCACATGGACAGATTGCTATGATCTCCCATGTTATCTTCTTCATCTTCATCCTTATCTTTATTTGTGGCCTCAAGTTGCCACTCGGCCACAGAATTCAGCTCTGCAGTCCCTTCTTGACTGACCTGTTGCTCAGTCATCTCTCCTGACAGCTCAAATTCTGTCTGTTCTCTTGCTGGCTCTGGATTGTTCAACCAACCCTCCATCATCTCCAGCTCCATATGCCATGGAGTAACCATTCTATTTGCCTGCTCCTCGGTTTCTTCTGCTGCTAGCTTCAATGCTATAGCGCTCTCAGCTTGTTGGCTGAACCTGTTGAGTTGTTCCTCCGAACCCTCACTTTCTGCTTCTGCTGTCATCTTTAATGCTGCAGCTTCTCGGTTTTCATCTTCCAAGCTGAGTGTGTTGAGACATTCCACCGAATGCTCATTTTCTCCTTCTGCTTGGGCAGCTCCCAAAGTCTGCTCCAACCCTTCTTCTTTGACTGCCATCTCCAGCTGTGACTGTTCTTCTATTGTTGTTGCATCTACAATACAACTTTCTGCATCCTCTTGGGCACCTGGTAGGAATATTTGTATTCTCCCAATTATCAAAAGATCACCCTGACCTTTCACCTCTTCTGTCAGCTGCACTTGCTGTTCTAAATTCTTCTCTGCATTTATGAGACTATCAGACAGTCTCAGCTGCTCGGTCAGCCCCTCTGGCTGATCCAAATTTGTTTGCTCATCCCTTCCCACATGGCGATATGGGATGCTCTGGTTTCTTCCCTGGAAGACCATGAGATCGATCGATCCCATATTCATCAGCACTCCTTGCTGAATTGAATCCTCCATGAGTCCTCTAGATGGTCCTAACTTCTCATTGCTACCCACCTGGCAGTTTGACACATTTCTTCTGCCTTCCTGGCAGTTTTTGAGATCTTCATCTGATCTCTTTTCATTGCCGGGTTGGCAATGCGAAATTCCTTGGCTATCCCCAGGACAGTCTGTGAGATCCTCAACTGATCTCAACTCATTTCCCTCATGGAAAAATGGAATTTCTATTCGGCCCTTCTGGCAGTCTTTGAGATCCTCATATGATCCCAAATTATCTTCTTCATCATCCCAATCATCGAGACTTCTTCCAATCTCTGGCCAACAGTAACAAATCATCTCTTCTTCTGTGGCCTTGAGGTCTTCAGCGAACCTCAACCATCTTTTCAACAGCCTTCGCTGTCTTCTGACCATCAGCTCCCTGATCGACCACTTCACCTTCGGATCCTGCATGGGCCATTCATGCACCCATCTCTGCTTTTTATCCTGCCACATATTTATTTCAAGCTCCTCTATCTCTCGCTTGATGTCAGTGAGCTCCTTATCCATCCCTGCTGCGTTCATTAGCTTTTGACTCTTCCTTTTAGCATACTTATGACCTTCAGTAGCCATGCTGCTGTTTCTATCTGCCTCCCAGACAGATCAACTCCTGTCGCTCCTGCAATCCTGAGTGCTAGGCTTCATCTCTTCAAAATACTGCTAACTGTCTGCTCGATTACTGCCTGTCTACAAACAATCGCCTCACAGAGTCCTCCAGCAACTCTGTCTCCATTCACCTGCAATACACGGATGAAATCCTGCTCTGATACCACTTGGTACGAACTGCTCTCGTCAGCAGCCGCTTCCACCAGGACCTTCTATACCATGGCCCGAAGAGCTGTATTACTCTTTCGATCCCGTATCGGGACTTCCTATCACCCACAAGATACACTGATGATCTCCCAGCAACTATCTCGGGAAATCAGGTCTCGCGATATCGCGAGCCTCACAGCACTGTTCTCGTGCAATCAAACTCCGAACCCCGAATGCCGATGGTCAACGGTCAATGGGTCAGGATATCGCCACTCGCGATTTCAACAAGTATGCGCTTCACATATGCCTCTGAAAATAGCAGCCGCTTCCACTAGGACCTTCTATACCGTGGCCTGAAGAGTTTTATTACTCTTCTGATCCCGTATCGGGACTTCCTATCACCCACAGGATACGCTGATGATCTCTCGACAACTATCTCGGGAAATTGGGTCTCGCGATATCGTGAGACTCGCAGCACTGTTCTCGTGCAATCAAACTCTGAACCCCGAATGTCGATGGTCAACGGTCAATGGGTCGGGATATCACCACTCACGATGTCAACAACATGCCTTTCCAAACCCCGAGCCCCAAGGTGTCGATTTCCTGATCCTGTGCCACCTGGCTCCACTCGCTCCCGGGAACCGACGCGGCTATGTCACCTCGAGATTTTGCGGATCATGAATCCATGATGCAAGCTTCCCTGACATCGAAAACCCTGAACGCTGAACCCTGATTCTCCGATCCCTAGGATCTGGTGCCACGTGTCCCTGTTCTGATTGACGGCTCCCGTTGACTCGGGAAATCGTGACTCACGATTTCAACGAGTATGCACTTCACCTCGTCAACCGCCGAACATTGATATGCGATGGCTCGATCCTTTGTATGCCTATGGGTTAACTCCCTCGCAACTGCTCTTAGATCTAACGGTAGGTGGGAACTCGCGATTCTTCACAGCGATTTCAAGTCATCGATTCTCTTCCTCTTTGAGGATTTCTCTTGCTCTGAAGCTCCTTCTTGAAATTTTCTTCTCCTATCAAACCCTTGAAGAACTTGATGATTCTTGTCTCTCTGTAATGTCTCCACGCACAAAGTGCTATCTGTCCTGAGCTTCTACGAATACTCAGACCTCTTGGGGGATTTTTTTGTCTTCTTCTCCTTCCACTGATGGAGAATATTCAGAGGCCTTCCTGGCTCTCTGTTTCAGAACTCTAAGAGTTCTTTCCTCCTATGCCTGCCTGCACACTTACTCAATGCCCTCCTAGTGGAGTCTCTTTCCTCATAACATTCAGTATTTCTGGGTCCTTGGACATCTATGCACTTGCTCAGTGCCCTCCCGGCAGAGCTTCTCAGAATCCTCTATGATTCTGGTCTTCCTTAAGAACTCACAACAGAATTTTTCTCCCCACTGCACCTTGTGCATATGCTCAATGCCCACCTGGTAGATCTCCTCAAGATCCTCAGATGATTCTGGTAGCAAATGTGTCTCAGTTACATATCCATACCTATTGAGGTGTTCAGCAACCCCAAAGGTCTTCTTCCTAAGTTGTTGACTTCAGTCTGTGCCTTAGCACGTCTATGTTTGACTTCTCTCGAGTTCAGAAGTGCATCCTCTATGCACCGGTATTCAGAGTCTCAACACTCTATCATGCCCTCATGGCATGAAACCTCAAAGACCCTCAAACCTGAAATCAAACGCAACTCTCTACAATAGCATTATAATAACACACATATATATAGAACCCACAAAGACATGCATATAATAACAGAATAATGCAGGAAAACTGCTCTGTATTAATAATGGCAAATGCTTGTATATTTTACAAGGTGTTCCTCAAGCTCTCTCTACTCTTATCTACTCTACTCTACATACATACTCCTCTTGAGTTCAACTCTCTCCCAAAATAGGATATCAAACCTTTTTTTTTTTACAAGAGGCGGCTCAATCAAGTGCTTCCCTCCAGGATTTACCTACTCTAATTAATTTACAATCAATGGCTTTCTAGTCTGCTATCCAGAACTAGATCTCATCCAATCTATAATAAATGCCTATCTTATCTAATGCCTGCGCAAAGGCATGGCTTCTCTGGCTCACCAGCCTAAGACATTAATTTACATTAATTTTAAAATTCAAAATGAGGCTGTGCCTCTCTTCAGCCTTTGAATGCGTGCGTGCTGACGTGGCTGGCTAGCTAGCTGGCTGCATGGAGAGATTCTCCTGCATCAAGTTACATTGTATATAAATTAATGTAGAACTTGAAAGAGAAATGAATAGAGACCGACGAAATCCTAAAACTTGCATCAGCCAAATTGGGTACTCTGAAAGAAAATTTGGGTTTATGGTTTACATGATGAAGTGATGATGGAAGAAAGTGGGTGTACCACTCGAATTTGAGTCCATAAACCTTCCCATATTGTTACATCATGCCAATAGTCTATCCATGAAAATTTTCAGTTGATACAAAAATTGTTTGAAAAATTTTCAATGTTGGCCCCATTCACAAGTCGCTTCTGTTGGACGTGTCTAGTCCTCATGCAATTTTCGTTCATTGTTCCTTGTTCCTTGACCATGGTGTAGTTCCCAAGATCCATTATTTTTGTACAAAATTACATACTAATGACATAAAATTATCGAGAAACCTTTTTCATCGATAGTAGAGTAAATTCATCACAAGATTATTGACTTTCGTCTCTCTTACGATGATATCAAATGATGCAGCTTGGATTCATTTCATATTTTGTTTATCAACTTGAAATCTCAATTTGATACTTTGCAAGATAGCTGGAGCTTTAGTCAAATAAAAATATGAAAATTGGAATCATTAACATATCTACTATAACATATGAAAAATAGTTGGGTTTATGGTTTACATGATGCATTGATGATGGAAGAAGGTGGGTGTGTCAGTACAATTTGAGTCCAGAAACCCTCCCATATAATTAAGGGATGTGAATAGTCTATCCAGGTCAAATTTCAATGCATACAGATATAGTTTGAAAACATTTTGACGTTGGCCCCATTCACATGTCATTGTTTCTCACCTCTAGTATCTTGATGGTGTTGATTAAGAAATCAACGAAATAGAGGGATTTTTAATCATATCTATGACATAGGTACATTTTTAATACATTAATGTAGAATCTGAAAGAAAAATGAATAGAGATCGACGAAATCGTTAAATTTGCGTCAACCAAATTGGGTACTCTAAAAGAAGATTAGGGTTTATGGTTTACATGATGAAGTGATGATGGAAGAAAGTGGGCGTGTCACTCAATTTTGAGTCCATAAACCCACCCATATCATTAAGGCATGCCAATAGTCTATCCCTGAAATGTTTCAGTGCATACATAAACTGTTTGAAAAAATTTCAACGTTGGCACCATTCACAGGTCCCTGCTGTCGGACGTGTCTAGTCCTAGTGCAATTTTTGTTCCTTGTTCCTCGTTACTTGACCATGGTGTAGTCCCCAAGATCCATTATTTTTGTAAAAAAATACATACTAATGGCATACAATTATCGATGAACGTTTTTCATCAATAGTATAGCAAATTAGTTGCAAGATTATTTACATTCGTCTCTCTTGTGACGATATCAAATGATGCAGCTTGGATTCATTTCATATTTGGTTTATCAACTTGAATTCTCAATTTGATACTTTGCAATCTAGTTGGACCTTCAGTCAAATACAAATATGAAACTTGGAATCATTAACATATCTAATAGAACATATGAAAAATAGCTAGGTTTATGGTTTACATGATGTATTGATGATGGAAGAAAGTGGGTTTGTCAGTCAAATTTGAGTCCAGAAACCCTCCAATATTGGTAAGGCATGCGAATAGTCTATCCAGGTCAAATTTCATTGCATACATATATAGTTTCAAAACATTTCGATGTTGGCCCCATTCACATGTCACTGTTGCTCGCCTCTAGTATCTTGATGGTGTTGATTAAGAAATCAATGAAATAGAGGGTTTTTTCATCATAGCTATGATGTATATACACTGTATATACATTAATGTAGAACCTAAAAGAAAAATGAATAGAGACTGACGAAAGCCTAAAACTTGCGTCAACCAAATTGGGTACTCTGAAAGAAAATTATGGTTTATGGTTTAAATGATGAAGTGATGCTGGAAGAAAGAGGGTGTGTCACTCAAATTTGAGTCCATAAACCCTCCCATATCGTTAAGGTATGCCAATAGTCTATCCATGAAATTTTTCAGTGCATACAAAAACTGTTTGAAAAAATTTCAACGTTGGCCCCATTCGTAGGTCCCTGCTGTCGGACATGTCTAGTCCTCTTGAAATTTTTGTTCCTCATTCCTCATTACTTTACCATGGTGTAGTCCCCAAGATCCATTATTTTTGTACAAAATTACTTACTAATGGCATAAAATTATCGATGAACTTTGTTCATCGATAGTATAGGAAATTCGTCGCAAGATTATTTACATTCATCTCTCTTGCGACAATATCAAATGATGCAGCTTGGATTCATTTCATATTTGGTTTATAATCAACTTGAAATATCTATTTGATACTTTGCAAGCTATTTTTACCTTCAGTCAGATACAAATATGAAACTTGGAATCATTAACATATCTACTAGAACATATGAAAAATAGTTGGGTTTATGGTTTACATGATGCATTGATGATGGAAGAAAGTGGGTGTGTTAGTAAAATTTGAGTCTAGAAACCCTCCCATATCGGTAAGGCATGCGAATAGTCTATTCAGGTCAAATTTCAATACATACAGATACAGTTTGAAAACATTTCGACGTTGGCCCCATTCACATGTCATTGTTGCTAGCCTCTAGTATCTTGATGGTGTTGATTAAGAAATCAACAAAATAGAGGGATTTTTCATCACAGCTATGAAGCATATACATTGTATATACATTAATGTAGAACCTGAAAGAAAAATGAATAGAGACTGACAAAATCCTAAAACTTGTGTCAACCAAATTGGGTACTCTGAAAGAAAATTAGGGTTTATGGTTTACATGATGAAGTGATGATGGAAGAAAGTGGGTGTGTCACTAAAATTTGAGTACAAAAACCATCCGATATCATTAAGTCATGCTAATATTCTATCCATGAAAATTTTCAGTAAATACAAAAAATGTTTGAAATTTTTTTAATGTTGGCCCCATTCGTAGGTCCCTGCTGTTGAACGTGTCTAGTCCTCATGCAATTTTCATTCCTCATTCATCGTTACTCGTTCCTTGTTCCTTGACCATGGTGTAGTCTCCAATATCCAATAGTTTTTTCCAAAATTACATACTAATGGCATAAAATTATCGACGAACTTTTTTCGTCGATAGTATAGAAAATTCGTCGCAAGATTATTTGCATTCGTCTCTCTTGCGACGATATGAAATGATGCATCTTGGATCCATTTCATATTTGGTTTATCAACTTGAAATATCAATTTTATACTTTGCAATATAGCTGGACCTTCAGTCAAATACAAATATGAAAATTAGAATCATTAACATATCCACTATAACATATGAAAAATAGTTGGGTTTATGGTAATTTTCATGATGAATTGATGATGGAAGAAAGTGGGTGTGTCAGTAAAATTTGAGTCCATAAACCCTCCCATATTGTTAAGGCATGCAAATATTCCTTGACCATGGTGTAGTCCCCAACATCCATTATTTTTGTACAAAATTACATACTAATGGCATAAAATTATTGACGAACGTTTTTCGACGTTAGTATAGCAAACTCGTCACAATATTATTTACATTAGTCTCTCTTGCAACGATATCAAATGATGCTTGGATTCATTTCATATTTGGTTTATCAACTCGAAATCTCAATTTGATACTTTGCATGATAGTTGGACCTTCAATCAAATAAAAATATGAAACTTGGAATCATTAACATATCTACTAGAACATATGAAAAATAGGGTTTATGGTAATTCTAAGA
>JASDQU010586185.1:16075-27069 GCA_032191745.1 Picea mariana | reverse complement strand
TATTCTATTTTATTGAAAGGTCTTATTAATATTGACCTTTATTACATCCAAATACATTGATCTACCTATGTGCGGGTTAGGACCTTAACACCCCATTTGTAGGTCCCTGCTGTTGGACATGTCTAGTCCTCATGCAATTTTCGTTCCTCGTTCATCATTACTTGACCATGGTGTAGTCCCAAAGATCCATTATTTTTGTACAAAATTACATACTAATGGCATACAATTATTGATGAACTTTTGTCGTCGATAGTATAGCAAATTCGTCACAAGATTATTTACATTCATCTCTCTTGTGATGATATCAAATGATGCAGCTTGGATTCATTTCATATTTGGTTTATAATCAACTTGAAATATCAGTTGATACTTTGCAGGATAGATGGACCTTCAGTCAAATACAAATATGAAACTTGGAATCATTAACATATCTACTAGAACATATGAAAAATAGTTGTGTTTATGGTTTACATGATGCATTGATGATGAAAGAAAGTGGGTGTGTCAGTCAAATTTGAGTCCAGAAACCCTCCCATATTGGTAAGGCATGCACATAGTCTCTCCAGGTTAAATTTCAATGCATATAGATACAGTTTGAAAACATTTCGACGTTGGCCCCATTCACATGTTACTATTTCTCGCCTCTAGTATCTTGATGGTGTTGATTAAGCAATCAATGAAATAGAGGGATTTTTTATCACAACTATGAAACAAATACATTGTATATACATTATTGTAGAACCTAAAGGCAAAATGAATAGAGACTGATGAAAGCCTAAAACTTGTGTCAACCAAATTGGTTACTCTGAAAGAAAATTAGGGTTTATGGTTTACATGATGAAGTGATGATGGAATAAAGTGGTTGTGTGACTCAAATTTGATTCCAAAAACCCTCCCATATCATTAAGGCATGCCAATAGTCTATCCATGAAATTTTCAGTGCATACAAAAACTGTTTGAAAAAATTTCAACATTGGCCCCATTCGCATGTTCCTGTTGTCGGACGTGTCTAGTCCTCATGCAATTTTCGTTCCTTGTTCCTCATTACTTTACCATGGTGTAGTCACAAAGATCCATTATTTTTTTACAAAATTACATACTAATGGCATAAAATTATCGATGAACATTTGTCATCGATAGTATAGCAAATTCGTTGCAAGATTATTTACATTTGTTTCTCTTGCGGCGATATCAAATGATGCATCTTGGATTCATTTCATATTTGGTTTATCAACTTGAAATCTTAATTTGACACTTTGCAAGCTAGCTGGACCTTCAATCAAATACAAATATGAAACTTGGAATCATTAACATATCTACTAGAATATATGAACAATAGTTGGGTTTATGGTTTACATGATGCATTGATCATGGAAGAAAGTGGATGTGTCAGTCAAATTTGAGTCTAGAAACACTCCCATATCGGGAAGGCATGCAAATAGTCTATGCAGGTCAAATTTCAATGCATACAGATACAGTTTGAAAACCTTTCGACGTTGGCCCCATTCACATGTCACTGTTTCTCGCCTCTAGTATCTTGATGGTGTTGATTAAGAAATCAATGAAATACAGGGATTTTTCATCACAACTATGATGCAGATACATTGTATATACATAAATGTAGAACCCAAAAGAAAAATGAATAGAGACCGACGAAAGCCTAAAACTTGCGTCAAACAAACTGGGTACTCTGAAAGAAAATTAGGGTTTATGGTTTACATGATGAAGTGATGATGGAATAAAGTCAGTGTGTCACTCAAATTTTAGTCCAAAAGCCCTCTTGTATCATTAAGGAATGCTAATAGTCTATCCATGAAAAATTTCAGTGCATACAAAAACTGTTTGAAAAAAATTCAACGTTGGCCCCATTCGCAGGTCCTTGTTGTCGGATGTGTCTAGTCCTTATGAAATTTTCATTCCTTGTTCCTCATTACTTTATCATGGTGTAGTCCCTAATATCCATTGTTATTGTAAAAAATTACATACTAATAGAATAAAATTATCGATGAACTTTTGTAGTCGATAGTATAGCAAATTCGTTGCAAGATTATTTACATTCGTCTCTCTTGCGGCGATATCAAATGATGCAGCTTGGATTCATTTCATATTTGGTTTATCAACTTGAAATATCAATTTGATACTTTGAAAGCTAGTTGTACCTTCAGTCAAATACAAATATGAAACTTGGAATCATTAATATATCTACTAGAACATATGAAAAATAGCTGGGTTTATGGTTTACATGATGCATTGATGATGGAAGCAAGTGGGTGTGTCAATCAAATTTGAGTCCATAAACCCTCCTATATTGGTAAGGCATGTGAATAATCTATCTAGGTCAAATTTCAATGCATACAAATATAGTTTGAAAGCATTTCGACGTTGGCCCCATTCACATTTCACTGTTGCTCGCCTCTAGTATCTTGATGGTGTTGATTAAGAAATCAACAAAATAGAGGGATTTTTCATCACATATGTGATGTAGATACATTGTATATACGTTAATGTATAACCTAAAATAAAAATGAATAGAGACCAACAAAATCCTAAAACGCGCGTCAACCAAATTGGGTACTCTGAAAGAAAATTAGGGTTTATGGTTTACATGATGAAGTGATGATGGAAGAAAGTGGTTGTGTCACTCAAATTTGAGTCCATAAACCCTCCCATATCACTAAGGCATGCCAATAGTATATCCATGAAAATTTTAAGTGCATACAAAAACTGTTTGAAAAAATTTCAACGTTGGCCCCATTCGAAGGTCCCCGTCATCGGACATGTCTGGTCCTTGTGCAATTTTTGTTCCTCGTTACCTGACCATGGTGCAGTTCCCAAGATACATTATTTTTTTACAAAATTACATACTAATGGCATAAAATTAGCGATAAACATTTTTCGTCGATAGTATAGAAAATTCGTCATAAGATTATTTACATTCGTCTCTCTTGCGTCGATATCAAATGATGCAGCTAGGATTCATTTAATATTTGATTTATCAAATTGAAATATCAATTCGATACTTTTCAATCTATATAGACCATCATTCAAATACAAATATGAAACTTGGAATCATTAACATATCTACTAGAACATATGAAAAATAGTTGGGTTTATGGTTTACATGATGCATTGATGATGGAAGAAAGTGGGTGTGTCAGTGAAATTTGAGTCTAGAAACCCTACCATATCGGTTAGGCTTGCGAATAGTCTATCCAGGTCAAATTTCAATACATACAGATACAATTTGAAAACATTTTGACATTGGCCCCATTCACATGTCATTGTTGCTAGCCTCTAGTATCTTGATGGTGTTGATTAAGAAATCAACAAAATAGAGGGATTTTTCATCACAGCTATGAAGAATATACATTGTATATACATTAATGTAGAACCTAAAAGAAAAATGAATAAAGACTGACAAAATCCTAAAAATTGTGTCAACCAAATTGGGCACTCTGAAAAAAAATTAGGGTTTATGGTTTACATGATGAAGTGATGATGGAAGAAAGTGGGTGTGTCACTAAAATTTGAGTCCAGAAACCCTCCCATATCGTTAAGGTATTCTAATAGTCTATCCATGAAAATTTTCAGTGCATACAAAAACTGTTTGAAAAATTTTCAACGTTGGCCCCATACGCAGGTCCCTACTATCGGACGTGTCTAGTCCTCGTGCAATTTTATGCCATTAGTATGTCCAAAATTACATACTAATGGCATAAAATTATCGATGAACTTTTGTCATCGATAGTATAGCAAATTCATCACAAGATTATTTACATTCGTCTCTCTTGCAACAATATCAAATGATGCAGCTTGGATTCATTTCATATTTGGTTTATCAAATTGAAATATCAAATTGATACTTTGCAAGATAGTTGTACCTTCAGTCAAATACAAATATGAAACTTGGAATCATTAACATATCTACTAGAACATATGAAAAATAGTTGGGTTTATGGTTTACATGATGCATTGATGAAGGAAGAAAGTGGGTGTGTCAGTCAAATTTGAGTCCAGAAACCCTACCATGTTGGTAAGGCATGTGAATAGTCTATCCAGGTGAAATTTCAATGCATACAGATACAGTTTGAAAACATTTCAACATTGGCCCCATTCACATGTCATTGTTGCTTGCCTTTAGTATCTTGATGGTGTTGATTAAGCAATCAATGAAATAGATGGATTTTTCATCATAGTTATGATGTAGTTACATTGTATATAAATTAATGTATAACTTGAAAGAAAAATGAATAGAGACCGATGAAATCCTAAAACTTGCATCAACCAAATTGGTTACTCTGAAAGAAAATTTGGGTTTATGGTTTACATGATGGAGTGATGATGGAATAAAGTGGGTGTGCCACTCGAATTTGAGTCCATAAACCTTCCCATATTGTTATTTCATGCCAATAGTCTATCCATGAAAATTTTCAGTGGATACAAAAATTGTTTGAAAAAATTTCAATGTTGGCCCCATTCACAGGTCCCTTCTGTTGGACGTGTCTAGTCCTCGTGCAATTTTTCATTCGTTGTTCCTTTTTCCTTGACCATGGTGTAGTTCCCAAGATCCACTATTTTTGTACAAAATTGCATACTAATGACATAAAATTATCGAGGAACCTTTTTCATCGATAGTATAGTAAATTCATCACAAGATTATTTACTTTCGTCTCTCTTACGACGATATCAAATGATGCAGCTTGGATTCATTTCATATTTCATTTATCAACTTGAAATATCAATTTGATACTTTGCAAGCTAGCTAGAGCTTCATTCAAATAAAAATATGAAACTTGGAATCATTAACATATCTACTATAACATATGAAAAATAGTTGGGTTTATGGTTTACATGATGCATTGATGATGGAAGAAAGTGGGTGTGTCAGTAAAATTTGAGTCCAGAAAACCTCCCATATCATTAAGGGATGTGAATAGTCTATCCAGGTCAAATTTCAATGCATACAGATATAGTTTGAAAACATTTCGATGTTGGCCCCATTCACATGTCATTGTTGCTCACCTCTATTATCTTGATGGTGTTGATTAAGAAATCAACGAAATAGAGGGATTTTTAATCATATCTATGACATAGATACATTGTTAAGACATAGATATCGACGAAATTGTTAAAGTTGCATCAACCAAATTGGGTACTCTAAAAGAAAATTAGGGTTTATGGTTTACATGATGAAGTGATGATGGAAGAAAGTGGGTGTGTCACTCAATTTTGAGTCCATAAACCCTCCCATATCATTAAGGTATGCCAATAGTCTATCCCTGAAATGTTTCAGTGCATATAGAAACTGTTTGAAAAAATTTCAATGTTGGCACCATTCACAGGTCCCTGCTGTCGGACGTGTCTAGTCCTAGTGCAATTTTTGTTCCTTGTTCCTTGTTACTTGATCATGGTGTAGTCCCCAAGATCCATTATTTTTTTAAAAAATTACATACTAATGACCTGAAATTATCGATGAACTTTTGTCATCGATAGTATAACAAATTAGTCACAAGATTATTTACATTCGTCTCTCTTGTGACGATATCAAATGATGCAGCTTGGATTCATTTCATATTTGGTTTATCAACTTGAATTCTCAATTTGATACTTTGCAATCTAGTTGGACCTTCAGTCAAATACAAATATGAAACTTGGAATCATTAACATATCTAATAGAACATATGAAAAATAGCTAGGTTTATGGTTTATATGATGCATTGATGATGGAAGAAAGTGGGTGTGTCAGTCAAATTTGAGTCCAAAAACCCTCCAATATCGGTAAGTCATGCGAATAGTCTATCCAGGTCAAATTTCATTTCATACAGATACAGTTTCAAAACATTTCAATGTTGGCCCCATTCACATGTCATTGTTGCTCGCCTCTAGTATCTTGATGGTGTTGATTAAGAAATCAATAAAATAGAGGGTTTTTTCATCATAGCTATGATGTAGATACATTGTATATACATTAATGTAGAACCTGAAAGAAAAATGAATAGAGACCGACGAAAGCCTAAAACTTGCGTCAACCAAATTGGGTACTCTGAAAGAAAATTAGGGTTTATGGTTTAAATGATGAAGTGATGTTGGAAGAAAGTGGGTTTGTCACTCAAATTTGAGTCCATAAACCCTCCCATATCGTTAAGGCATGCCAATAGTCTATCCATGAATTTTTTCAGTGCATACAAAAACTGTTTGAAAAAATTTCAACGTTGGCCCCATTCGCAGGTCCCTGCTGTCGGACGTGTCTAGTCCTCTTGAAATTTTTGTTCCTCATTCCTCGTTACTTTACCATGGTGTAGTCCCCAAGATCCATTATTTTTGTACAAAATTACATATTAATGGCATAAAATTATCGATGAACTTTGTTCATCGATAGTATAGGAAATTCGTCGCAAGATTATTTACATTCATCTCTCTTGCGACGATATCAAATGATGCAGCTTGGATTCATTTCATATTTGGTTTATAATCAACTTGAAATATCAATTTGATACTTTGCAAGCTAGTTGTACCTTCAGTCAGATACAAATATGAAACTTGGAATCATTAACATATCTACTAGAACATATGAAAAATAGTTGGGTTTATGGTTTACATGATGCATTGATGATGGATGAAAGTGGGTGTGTTAGTCAAATTTGAGTCTAGAAACCCTCCCATATTGGTAGGGCATGCAAATAGTCTATTCAGGTCAAATTTCAATGCATACAGATACAGTTTGAAAACATTTCAACGTTGGCCCCATTCACATGTCATTGTTGCTAGCCTCTAGTATCTTGATGGTGTTGATTAAGAAATCAACAAAATAGAGGGATTTTTCATCACAGCTATGAAGCATATACATTGTATATACATTAATGTAGAACCTGAAATAAAAATGAATAGAGACTGACAAAATCCTAAAAATTGTGTCAACCAAATTGGGCACTCTGAAAGAAAATTAGGGTTTATGGTTTACATGATGAAGTGATGATGGAATAAAGTGGGTGCGTCACTAAAATTTGAGTACAAAAACCATCCCATATCGTTAAGGCATGCTAATATTCTATCCATGAAAATTTTTAGTGCATACAGAAAATGTTTGAAATTTTTTTAATGTTGGCCCCATTCGCAGGTCCCTGTTGTTGGATGTGTCTAGTCCTCATGCAATTTTCATTCCTCGTTCATCGTTACTCGTTCCTTGTTCCTTGACCATGGTGTAGTCTCCAATATCCAATAGTTTTGTACAAAATTACATACTAATGGCATAAAATTATCGACGAACTTTTTTCGTCTATAGTATAGAAAATTCGTCGCAAGATTATTTACATTTGTCTCTCTTGCGACAATATGAAATGATGCATCTTGGATCCATTTCATATTTGTTTTATCAACTTGAAATATCAATTTGATACTTTGCAATATAGCTGGACCTTCAGTCAAATACAAATATGAAACTTATAATCATTAACATATCCACTATAACATATGAGAAATAGTTGGGTTTATGGTAATTTCCATGATGAATTGATGATGGAAGAAAGTGGGTGTGTCAGTAAAATTTGAGTCTAGAAACCCTCCCATATTGTTAAGGCATGCAAATATTTCTTGACCATGGTGTAGTCCCCAAGATCCATTATTTTTGTACAAAATTACATACTAATGGCATAAAATTATTGACGAACGCTTTTCGACGATAGTATAGCAAACTCGTCGCAAAATTATTTACATTAGTCTCTCTTGCAACGATATCAAATGATGCTTGGATTCATTTCATATTTGGTTTATCAACTCGAAATCTCAATTTGATACTTTGCATGATAGTTGGACCTTCAATCAAATAAAAATATGAAACCTGGAATCATTAACATATCTACTAGAACATATGAAAAATAGGGTTTATGGTAATTCTAAGAAGATTCAAATAGGTAACAATATTGATGAAATCTTAAATGATCATGATGGTATAAAAATGAAAGAGATTCTCTTGGTTTCAAGAATAATTTATCCTCTACTTAACAAGGCCAACCACGTGAGGGTGGATGCTCACATGGCCCCTCCCCTCCCCCTCACATCAGTCTGAATTGATCCCGAAAACCCAATCTATAAAATATAAAATAATCGAAAGCAACATCCTATTAAGATTCATGCATAGAAACTACAAAAATAAAAATTAATGAAGGTACATGAAATTATGTCATTCTAAATGATATTTTTATTCTACCACGTACTTTACTATATTGACAACTATTTTCAGGTTTCAAATAATAATTAAACAACATGTAACCTTGGATATAAAAACGTCGCATAAAACTTAAAAACATGTAATTAACCCATGACATTAAAAGTAAATTATTTTAAGAGAATACTCATACAAATTAAAATATTATATAGTCATTTACCTAATCCAAACTCAACATCTGTGTAATCATCCTTATTCTCTATCTTGATCTTCTTCATCGAACTCGATATCTGTATCATCATCTGGTTCTGAAATGATGTTGAATGTATTAATGATATCATCATCATCATCATCAATGTCATTTTCAAGCATATTTTCATCGACATCATCATCAGGAATTGCAATATTGACTCCTACGCCTAGATCACGATCTTCTTCATCTTCTTCATCAGTGGACGCTCCATGCTCTTCCAACTCTGTCTGATATTCTGTCAAATCATCTTCTTCATCTTAATTATCATCTTATTTGTGTAAATGAGTATACTTAATTGGCCTTCCTCTTGGATCATATCTAACAACAAATGACCAATCCATTTCACCTAGAACATTTGAGTAAAATACCTGTTCACATTGGCTTGGAAAAACATAGCGATCATGTCCTCTTTCAAACATTGTTGTTTTAATCATTGGAAATCTATTGGCATGTTGAATAACAGTTCTTTATTCATCATGTTCATGCATTCGTAACCTATACCATTTGACATCGAACAATAAAAATTTGAAGGAATTAAAGTCACACTCAAGTATATCATTTAAATACCCATAATATCTATTTTCAGATTCTCGAGGATGTTTGTCACTCCTAGAGGAAACATTAGTAACCTATAATATTGCAGCTATCCCACTATCAAAAGTTTTCCTTGTTTCATCCAATTGTTTGATGCAAAATTTACGACCATTGCACCACATAGCCTTGTGGTGTTTCAACTGCAATATGTCATATATGTAAAAGATGCATTGTAAATTAATAAATTAACATATATTTATATAACTTCGAAAGTATCTAAAAAATAAAGTACACATGTAGTCACATTAGTATAATATAAAATAAATGAATAAAATGGGTGAAATTTCTTACTTTTCCATCTTTCAAACCATATGCTAGATCAATTTCCCTCTGCATAACATTGTCATCTCCGTTACGACGAGCTTATCTAACCAATTCAGATAGTCGTTGCCATGATAACCTACCTCCATTATGTTGTTTACATATTTCAAACCATACATTTATCCAATCAAGATTATTTACAATGTATAAATATAGTGCATCCCACTATAGAGCAACTGAATCAAAAAAACATAATTCACCAATATTAAATATTAGTTATAATGTACAATATGCAAGTAATTATAAATATTTATAATTTATGAAATAAATTATATTAATATATTAATGAGTAGGATCATATATACACAAAAATGAAACTTCATATGTATTAATAATATAAAATTTCACAATTATTAATATATATTACCTCTCATTTTTTTCATTCTACCTTTCCCCAACAGATGCTCCTGATCTTCAATTTTTTTGATGGAGTTCACATCCCAAATGTGATCCACTGCATGCATAGTTGGCGTTGCTAATTTAAGAAGATACTGACTAATATACACCATGGATTGATATACCATATATCCCTTCACCATAGAACCCTCAGGATGTGCTCTTTGTCTAACCAATGCCTTCAATGATTTCAAGTGTCTCTCCACCATCCACATTGACCTTGTGTGAATAGGTCCACAAATTTCAATCTCCTCAACTTGGTGTATGAGGTAGTGTTCTTGTGCATTGAAAAATGTAGGAGGTATATACTTTTTCATTTCACACATTAGACGAGGAATTTCTCTCTTCCAATAATTTATATCACCTTCACGGATTTCTTTCAATGACAACCATCTACATGAGATTGTGACAAAAGAAAATAACATGTTTCAACATAAGTGCATAATATAATATATTACATTACATTATAAGTAAAGCACGTGTCATTAAGTACAACAATAATTTGAAAGAATATTTCTCATATAAATCACAACTACGTATTACCTCATGTATTTTCCAAGATCATATATAACTTCTTTGATGTTGTTGTCAAAGTCATTTGGGAGAGATAGTGGTAGAACATATTGTAACAACAAAATGAATCGTTATTTGTTTCGACCAAAGTAGACAAACAAAAAAATAAAAATAAAAATAAAATATCTATAAGGCCAATATATATAAATATGTATACCAAAATTATTACCTCAATGAAGGTATGCCAATCATGTGTTTTTACCCCACCAAATTCACCTTTCTTCGTTAAGATATTTTTTATATTTGAAGAAAAACCCATGGGAAATTTAATTCTTTGAATGACCTCTTTTACGTCATTGATTTTTTGCTCTGTTAATAACCATGGAAGGTTATTTTGGTCTAGTACTCCATCTGATCTATTTTAATATTGGATCAAAATTCACATTGCATGATTGGCTTCTTGAATGTCAGTAGAAATTTTGACAATTTTTTCTTTGTCCCTCCTACCATCTATGATTCACCATAATGTTTCAGTCACATTCTTCCTGATATGCATTGTATCAAACAAATAAGCTATTTTTAGCTCCTCATAGTAGGGCAACCTCATGAATTGAGAGGGATAATATTTCATTCCTTGTGGAAGCATATTATTAATACCTTCATGATGATTGCGACCTTCATGAAGCATAAAAGAAATCAAAAAAATAATTATCAAATATGGTAAAATAAATTCAATGATTAAAATAAACATTC
>JASDQU010586185.1:0-13134 GCA_032191745.1 Picea mariana | reverse complement strand
GGACTTGGCTCTCTGGGATTAATTTGTCAAAGATTATTTTACAAGATTTTTCTCAACTCCAATGGAAATTCTGATAGTACCATTGGGTTCAGAATACATAAAAACCCCAAAAATGACTAATAGAACTCTGAAAACGGATCATGGCTCATCCGGGCATGGCCTCTTCTACATGTGGCCTTAAGCTTCCCTAAGCTTCTCTTTGGAAAAAACACCTGTAAAAGTTCTCAAATGGATCTGAAACCTATCCCAAATTTTTCAGAGCATAATAATTAGTCAAAAATGATTATTCAATCATAGAAAACAAACATAGGCTCATCTAAGCATGACCTCAAATAATGAGGGCTTCAAGCTCCCTAGAGCTTCCTGAAACTTCAATAGTTAAAAGCCTGCAAAATAAGTCTTCAAATGGCTATGAAAATAGTTCCAATGGATTCAAAACATCCAAAAACCCCTAGTTGGGATTTTACGACACCTCATTTGGCCAAAAAATGAAGAAGATAGGCCTCCTGCCATTCTCTTCCTTCAAGCTTGTTGTATATGGTTCGCCAAAACGAACCTCCTATGTGCTCTACCAAGAAAATGCTCCAAAATGCGTGCTTAAACCCAGCACTGAGCGCAACCACATAACGGTGCAAACTGTAGGATGGTTATGGGCACGCCAGCCCCTAACCGCCAAACTCATGGGCACATGGGCACCATACGACCTCAGGCTAGCGCAAAAGGGCTCCCTTTCCAAAGTTCGTTGTCGGAACGACACGTGTCGGTGAAAAAAATCAATTGTATGCAAACACAACCAAACTCCCGCACTCTTTGTGTTGCAGTCGCATGCGTTATCACATATAACCAAGGGCTAACATTTGAAAATCAAAACCCGCACGCATATGGTGGCAGGTCATATGATTACACATAGAAACAGGTGCTAACTCCATTGTAATACCAAAACCCATGCACACTTGGTGTATAAATCAGTGGTCATATGATTTTAAATGTATGTGATCGGGGCTGGGGCTAAGCCCCAGCCCGGACGCGCCCCATATCACATCCCACTGCAATTTAAATACAATTAAAACCATAGTTTAAACAAGGACCACTGTGTGGGCTAGTGGTAGCCCACACACTACCAAAGCGCTGCCAAAATGGGGAGGTCCGGGGTTCAATCCCCACGCACTCCATAAATTTTGAACCAATAACCAATACAATGGTGCCACATGGCAACCCATGACTGGGCCACGTGGCACCAAACCACAAACCAAAAACTGCCACGTGTCGAAACACCATTCGCCCAAATATTCCAATAAGTGAATTCCATGTCACCAAATTCCATGTCATCGTACCTATGCCACCTCATCATGTATGGACTCTACCACGTCAGCCTGTACGAACTGTACAGACTGTATAGTCAGCGTCCCTTTTTTTTACCTGTTTGACGATTCAAACAGATCACTATATCTCTCGCTCCCAATGTCCATTTGAACCCAAACAAGTTGCATTGGGTTCGTGATGATGAGGGCTACGCTCTTGTTCATTTTGAGGTAATTCCGAGAATGTTGATTTTTGAGCTAAAATTTTGACCCCTGGTCCAGATTTTGATCACGCCTTCCCACTGAAAGGATTTTGAACCCACAAAATATTATTATTATCTGTTTGAGATTCAATACTCCTCTGCTTTCAAGTTCTATCAATTGATTCTACTTGAAAAGTCTTTTCGACAATCACCTGGATACTTTGACATGCCTTGCACTGCAACTGGCTATGTTCCTCAATCACTATTCTCTGGCTACTGCTGACCCACTGTTCTCTTTGTGCTTGGAAGACTGCCAACCTTCCCACTGAGAATCAAGTCCCTCTTGTCAACTCTTTGGTGTTAAAACAATCAACTCTCCAATGGCTACAAAAACTTTCCTGCGACATCTTGTCACAAGCCAAGAAAACCATCAATCTTGAAAACAAATTATACAAGACTAAAAATGATGCCAACAAAGTCTTTTTTTCTCTTCAAATGAATTTTTTCATCTTGTACTTCATCAAAGCACATGGTGTTTTCTTGTATCTTGGTGTACTCAAAATCAACTTACAAGCCAACAAACACCATCGACTAAACATAAGTCGAAAAACATGATCGACACAACATAGTCGTCAGACAATCATCGACACAAGTCGAAACTCATTTGAAATATATCAACCTTCCCAAAATGACAAGTCGACAAACATGATACACAATCATGTTACAATCATGAAACATTCATGATGAACTATCACCAGGTTCACTGCTTACACATACATAAAAACAAATGCATGTCCATGACTCTTCAACTTTCCTTCCAGTACAAACATAAGTACATAAACCCAAAACATGTGGGTACATAAGAGATGAATACGAAAAATATATATGACTGTAACAAGTGAACATCATATCCATCTTTTACATCCTCCTGGCAAAATTGTGCAACAACAAAATTGCCTTCAAATGAATTGCATTCACATGCAACTTGCATCATACAAGTTGTGATAAACTGCTGCAACTCATCATACTCTCAACATAAATGCACACATAAGGTTGAAAAGTGCATTTACAACAGAAAATGCAAGCCTTACTTTCTCAAGAAATCCAACCATTTCTTACCAAGCCAACTCAAGGGTGACTTTTTCTGCTGAAAATCGTTCTCTTGTGAATCATCTTGACTCACATCCATGATGGAATCTCCTCTTCCATTCTTGCCAATCTCTTTATCCATCTGCTTCTTATGTTGTGGATGAGTGGTTGGATGAAATGTCCAACATTGGTCAATGATATGGCCCCTCTTCTAACAATGAGTGCAAATATTTTGCATCCTCTTTTCACGTTGTCTTTTCTTATAAAGTTTCCTAAAAGTGGTTAATCTTTTCCAACATTTTGAAATATGATGGTTATATAAACCACAATATGTACATGGATTCTTTCTTCCATTTTTACATACAAATTTATCATGCTTAACATAATCAAAAGTAATTGAATGATGAGAAGAATTATACCTTGAACATTCACCTTTATCGGCTCTTTGAGGAGGTGAATTTGAAGAGTTACAAGCTCTCCTTTGAAGAACAACAAATCTTTTCTTGTCCTCATCATTGTCACAACTCTTTTGTTTCACACATTTGCATTCATCTTGAACACAATCCTTCCATGCTGGAGGGATTAAACTTTCAACAAAAGTTCTTGAACTTTCACCTTTAAAACCTTCTTGAGGAGGTGAACTTGAAACAAAATTTGTTCTTGGAACTTTTTCCCTTGTCTCCTCAACTTTGGAATTTGCTCCATCTCTTCGTTCATATCCAATACCACAATACTTGGGTCTTTATTCAACAACAATAGGCTCAACAATGCCTTGTGCATGCTTTCCTAACCCGTTACCTTCATAGCCCATTTTTAACAATAACTTGGACCCTATTCCTCTTGTGTGATTTTAAAAAACACCAAAACATTCATCTTGAGAGGAATTTGAAGATAAGCTAACATTACATACCTTATGTTCATGCATGTACTTGGTAAGGGTTTCCTTTGCCTCATGGAGTTGAATCTCCATCTCATAAAACTTTTCAAGAAGCTGGTCTTTCTCCTTCTTCATGGCCATCAACTGCTCTTCAAGGGAAATTATTTCCTTTCTATCTTCACACATCTCTTTCATCACATCTCTCATGGTTAGAATTTCCTTCAACATCTCTTTGTCAAAGAACTTAGACAATGAATATGTATGAGAACTATCAATGCATGAAGCTTCCTCCATCCTTGCAAGATATCAAACTTCAACACAAAACTTGCACAAATACCAACAGCTAAATCTCAAGCTATCAATGGCAATCACATGAGCAAAAAAAACTATGCTCTGATACCACCTGATCTAAAAATAGTTGGTTGACTTGTTATGCTATGCAAGCACCCTCTACTTCATTAAAATAAAACTTTACAGGACCTTGCTCCATGTGTTAAAATATGCAAGATAAATTATGTGTTAAGTTCATGCTTCTTTTAAATGGTTATGTGTGAGGTCTTTGCAATATTAAATATGTTGTTTTCATAAATACAACAGCAAAAATAACTTGCAGCAAATAATAACCAGCAAACACTCACAGCAAGAACAACATGATAAAGGAGTTCACCCCTGTCCGGGCTACATCTCCTTGAGCCTCCATCAATGGACTTGGCTCTCTAGGATTAATTTGTCAAAGATTGTTTTACAAGATGCTGCTCAACTCCAATGGAAATTTTGACTGTACCATTGGGTTCATAATACATAAAAACCCCAAAAATGACTAATAGAACTCTGAAAACGGATCATGTCTCATCCGGGCATGACCTCTTATACATTTGGCCTTAAGCTTCCCTCAGCTTCTCTTTGTCAAAAAAACCTGTAAAAGTCCTCAAATGGATCTGAAACCTATCCCAAAGTGTTCATAGCATAATAATTTGTCAAAAATTATTATTCAATCATAGAAAACAAACATAGTCTCTTCTAAGCATGACCTCAAACAATGAGGGCTTCAAGCTCCTTGGAGCTTCCTGAAACTTCAAAGGTTAAAAACCTATAAAAGAAGTCTTCAAATGGCTCTGAAAATAGAGCCAATGGATTCAGAACATCCTAAATACCCTAGCTGGGCTTTTACGGCACCTCATTTGGCCAAAAAATGAAGAAGATAGGCCTCCTGCCATTCTCTTCCTTCAAGCTTGTTGTCTCTGGTTCGCCAAAACACACCTCCTGTGTGCTCTACCAAGAACATGCTCCAAAATCTGTGCTTAAACCTAGAACCGAGTGCAACTGCATAACGGTGCAAACTGTAGGATGGTTATGGGCGCGCCAGCCCCTAACCTCCATACTCGTGGGCACATGGGCACCATACGACCTCGGGCTAGCATAAAAGGGCTCCCTTTCCAAAGTTTGTTGTGGGCATGACACATGTCGGTGAAAAAACTCAACCGTATGCAAACACAACCAAACTCCTGTGCTCCGTGTGTTGTGGTCGCATGCGGCATCACATATAACCAAGGGCTAACATTTGAAAATCAAAACCCGCGCGCATATGGTGGCATGTCATATGATTACACATAGAACCAGGGGCTAACTCCATTGTAATACCAAAACCTATGCACACTTGGTGTATAAATTGGTGGTCATATGATTTTAGATATATGCGACCAGGGTTGGGGCTAAGCCCCAGCCCGGACGCTCCCCATATCACATCCCACTGCAATTTAAATATAATTAAAACCATAGTTTAAACAAGGACCACCATGTGGGCTAGTGGTAGCCCACACACTACCAAAGCACTGCCAAAAGGGGGAGGTCCAGGGTTCGATCCCCATGGAATCCATAAATTTTGAACCAATAACCAATACAATGGTGCCACATGGCAGCCCATGACTGGGCCACATGGCACCAAACCACAAACCAAAAATCGCCACATGTCGAAACACCATTCACCCAAATCTGCCAATAAGTGAATGCCACATCACCAACTTCCATGTCATCGTACCTTTGCCACATCATCATGTACAAACTCTACCACGTCATCCTGTACGGAATTTACAGACTATACAGTCAGCGTCCCTTTTTTTTTACCTGTTTGACGATTCGAACAGATTGCTATATCTCTCGCTCCCGATGTTCATTTGAACCCAAATGAGTTGTGTTGGGTTTGTGATGACGAGGGCTATCCTCTCATTCGTTTTGAGGCAATTCCGAGAACTTTGATTTTTAAGCTAAAATTTTGACCCCTGGTCCAGATTTTGATCATCATGTATCAATCACAACTCATTGATCCATCTTCATCATATCAATGACAACTCATTGATCCATCTTCATCTATGCATTCTCATCAAGGAAAATACATATTATATTACATCAATCATTAATCATTCAATCCTTTGACATCAATCAATCACTTGACATCAATCAATGACATCAACCAATCAAACCATTGGAATCAATGACAACATGATCCAACAATTATCTCAACAATATCGCTAACCTAGTGGACATTGAAAAACCCAAGGAGGAAGATATGAGTACGATCGAGCATGGATGGTACTCGGTTCACCATATTTACAATGGTCGTCGAGGGGGAACCAAACACCACAAGACGTGTGATGCTCTTTCAAATGTTGGACCCTATCTCTGGTTGAACCGATTTCAGGGTGGGAAAGTTATTAAAAATAAAAGATAACTCTTCCCAGGCCCCTGATGACATCTCCAGATTTCCTAACATTGTCATCCACCACCATGTCCCAGTTCGGGAATATTAACCCAATTCTCTTTCGATGTTCATGCAGAGTGCACACTTCATACACAGATTCCCCATCTCTTAGGATCGACTAACCAACCATGTCCAAGTGATGTTCAAATGGAACATTTCCCCAGTTCACTATAAAATTAAAATATTGTTATATATATATTACAAATATATAACATATATATGTTATATATGTAACATATATATTTTATATATGTAACATATATATGTTATATATGTTATATATGTTACATATATAACATATATATGTAACATATATGATATATATGTAAAGAATAGAATTCGATCGCGCCCTAAAACAATTCACAATATTGCACAGTGAAAGGAACAAAACCCAACCATGCCCTAAAACGACCATGCCATAACACCATCCACCATCTGACCGACGCATTCCATAGCCCACAGTCGAACTGAACCAAAAGCCCTAACCCCATTCTCCCTAAATCATCCCCATTCCAAGCATTGATCCCTGAACTTGGTTGACTCCATTCAGCCCATTTGCATTCATCCTGATCCACAAAGGTAGAAAGCGACCCCAACAAGAAGCCATAGAGACAAAGAGTGACAAAGAAGTGAACTAGACCAACAATGGCTTCCATTCGAATAAATTTTCCTCACTCTATCCTTTTCAACATTTTCAGTCTGAAAATTCTATGGCACACATGCATCATCATTTGAATGATATATTCTATATACTCAATCTAGGGAACCATGTTTGAAATAGATATTCTGCAAATTTGAGTTAGGGAATATTCAAATTTAAATCTATGCCAACCATCTAAAACACTTCAAGAATCCATCTAAAATACCATAACTACAAATTGGGCAGTCAAACAGTGTGAAATATCCTACAGTCCAAGTGTTCGTCAAAAGTCCACACTCAAGAATTCATATAAAATTGCTACAGCAATGAGTAAATTCATAACAACCTCTATAAACATTTCATTGGCAAATTGTTTGATGAAAGGCCAACACAGTAAAACCAAGAAAAAGACCAAAAATAATTGAGTGGGAATTTTACAGTTTTAAATGCACACAAAGCTATTCATTAGGTTGGTAAATTTATTGTAGCATCATAAAATTAGGTTGGTAAATTGAGAAAATTCATTTGAGGGATAATTGTTTGTGGGCACCCCCAAACACTCTGGAATTTAGTGAAATATTGATAATTTTGTAACCAATTTTTAGGTCTTCCATGCTCTAAAGACCCCATTGATGGTTAGTTGTTTAACCTCTCTTACTTGTTTCCTTTCTTGACACTTAGAAAATGATATATCTTCTTTCCTTTCAATAGTAGAAGGCATTTTCTTGTCCATTGCTAGTCCCCCCACCAACCCCCTTGGCTCCATCTCGAATTATTTTAATGATCTTAACAAACATAAGCACTTTAAGGCAACTTTTTTAGACTTCTTCTTAGGGTCATTTATGGGTAGAAGGGATTATGACTTAGTCTCTTTTACCAAAACATTATTCGTTTGGACATGGACCAACTTAGTATCATTAGAAGCAAATCTCTTATATACAGAGGGTACACTACATTCCCCCCAAAAAATCTTATTCTAAATGATCTCCCCCAACTCATATAATAATTATTTTGAGACAGAAGTTCTCTCGACCCTTTTTGATCCAATTCGGGACTCAAACATCGAATGAGGACCATCACTTTTTAAGTACATATGTTTAGTAGTATCCTCATAACCAATTGGAATCGAGAATCCACTAGGAAAATTATGAAGTTGCAAGAACATGTATGAGATATACATACCTCTTTTATCTAGAGATGTTGTTGGAGTTAATCTATCAAGTTGTGTAGAATCCTTTCTATATGTCATCTGATGAGGATCATTCTTCAGAAACCCAACTTCATGACAAAACACACAACAAAAAAAGAGTCTCCAACACTCTAATTTTTGTTGGAATTTCCAATTTCTCCATTCCGTATCAATATCCAATTTTTATAATAGACCTTCTATAAGGTCTAATTCTATAAGTTATTCCCTGCTCATATGCCCTAAGAATTGCAGGATTTCCTACACCTTCTTCTCCCTTGCCCATACGCCCTAAGAATTGTTTTTATGCAATATTTAGATCCCTAAGAATTGGATTGCTTATGCCTTCTTATCCCTTGCCCATAGATGTCTAGTAGGGTCAATGGATGAACTTAAATGGATTAATTCAACCTCCTATAACTCTATTTTCCACTTGTAGTTGACTGGTAGAGAAGAAACTAGTTCAAACAGGCATAAAAAATTAGAGAAAACCCACAGAAAATTGCTTCCATAGGCCAACTGGCACAATATGCCCTTGACTTGCGATCCATGCCAAAATCATGAGTTTGACTTGTGTTCACTGAGTCAAAATTGGTTAATGTGACTTTGAATCGGTGATCTTTGGATCGACTTGTTTGGAGGCTGATCCAATTCAAACTCAGAAAATTGCAATTTAAAGCATAATTCTTTTTTCACTAAAAATAAATCTGTTGAAGGCAATAGTTTTTCATGTTTGTTTGAACAAAATGACACTTGTTATGGGAGAGTCTCGATGAAGTCTCGAATTATGTGTATACATTGTGAACTTGTTTTCACAAAATTGGGATAATATGGAGAAGATAGGCGATACTCATCTAGTTGTCATGTCCATAGAATTGCAAAATCAAATTTTTTGTCGAGTCCTATACTGTATACTAGGAAAAAAATTAACAATAGTGACAAATTACAATCCATTTGCTGATTTAAAACATGTTCAAGTTTTCTTCTTTTATTGGTTAGTTTGGTTGTGGATGTTAGTTTGGAAAAAATAAGAATTTTGCTCAAGGAGTAATTCAAAATTTGAAAAGGGTAGTTATCTCCTTGAGATAGTGAGAATTTATTTTATGTCAACTGATAAATATCAATGTTTCAACAGTCCCTTAATCTTATTATAGGTGCAAAAATTGTTAATCTTGCACCTCCATGATTCCAAAACATCATCGAGATCCAATAGTGTCATTTCCATTGTCATTTGTATCGATCATAAAGTTCTTTCGGATTTATAGCATAGGTTTTTTTATTTTCGATGTTTTAGAACAAACTAGTGTGGTCCATCATCAGGAAAACGTTTGTGAGAAATGAAGGAAAAAGGATATAACATGTGTATAAATACTTGAAAAGTTGTTATAAGGAGTCGAATTATTAAAAATGAAATCAAGAATTATAAAACTTAAGAAATTATATTTGTTTGTTTAATAATTATTTATTTGTTTGTTTATTAATTTTTATTTAATAAGAGCCGACTGGAAAATTAATATCTAGAATTATTCATATTGGCTAGGGTAGGGATCCAATTTTGACTATTTTTCCATCCATCATCTCTGTTTAGATTGTTAAGTTGTTTTTCAATTTTGATTGCTTCTCTGAATTTTCTATTGTGATAATGATCTATCTTGGAAAGAATTTTGGCCTCTTCAATACAAATGTGATGTTTAGTTTTGTCTGAATGTTATGTGAGAGCTGAGGGACGAGTGTGATTGTGTTTTTTGTCAGCGACATGTTCTTGAATCCTAATTCTAAAGGAACGACTTGTTTCTCCTATGTATTGTTTACCACACGAGGACGGGATCATATAGACACCTTTATGTTCAATGGGATCAACAAAGTCTTTGACTGACCTAAGGCAATTTCTAATAGTGTTTAAGGGTTTGAAAGTTTCCCCAGTGTTTTTCTTCTTTAAAATCCTAGCAAGCTTGTTCGTTGTCCCTTGTCTGTAGGGTAAGTAAACCTTAGACACATCATTATTTGTTTGTTCTTTATTCCTAGGTGTTTTAGTGGAATTTTGAAAGGATTTCATTACCTGATGTTTTTTATATCCATTATATTTAAAAACATTGAGGAGGTGATTTTTCTCTCCCTCTAGGTGTTCATCATCAGAAATTCTGAAGGCTCTAGTGGCTAAGGTGTTTAGAACACCTAGTTTTTGGGAAGGGTGATGATGAGAATTGGCATGAAGGTATTGTTCAGTGTGTGTTTTCTTCCTATAAACTTGATGGGATAAGGATCCATCAGGTCTTTTTGTGACTTTGACATCTAGAAAAGGAAGACTACCATTATTTTTAACCTCCATAGTGAACTTGATGTGATCGGATTGTTTATTAAGGTGAGTCACAAATTCATATAATTTGTCACAACCAACTTCTGAGGATAAAAATGACAAATTCATATAATTTTTCATTTGTATCCTCAGAAGTTGTAGTATTCCCCTTGGTAGACCAAATTCTTCCTTTGATCCCACAGGTAGAACATATTATACCTTAGTAAATCCCCTTGGTAGACCAGAAGTTGTAGTTTTCTTCTAAGAGGTCATATGTTCAAATACAAAGGGGGACAGTAGGGTATCTATACCTCCATAGATTTTACCAGTAAAATCGCTGGGTGGAGGGGGTCTCATACACCAATTTGGTGTCTGGCTTGGATGTGACCTTAAAAATAGATTATTATTATTATCACTACTAAAAGGAGACAGAAAAGAGATCCCCTCAATCAACACAACCATGCCCCATATCCTTTATTTTGACAAGATCTTTGACAATTTCTTGATCTTCAGAGATGCTTTGTCCAAACCCATAATTTATTTTGATCTTGCAAAGAATATTTACTCCACCATGTTAGGAGGTCCTTATTCTCATCTACCAGTCATCATTAGTTTTTTTTCCAACATTTAATGAGTGCTCCTTGACTGATCATATTTATCTTGCTTAGAACTATAAATACTAATCTCCTAATCACCCTCACTTCAATGTCGAAGTTAGCTACATCATTATGAATCACTACACCAAGTCTTACTTATCCATGTTGATCATAAGTAATTCCAAAGTGATTAGGCCATCATCTCGCTCTAGATCACTAATAACCCTATCACTTCCTAGCATTACAAGTTCATAATTTGTTGTAACAAATCATTGCCACCTAGGTTCTACTCTCATCAAGTTCAACTCCTCGTCATCCACAACTACCCATCATACTAAGAAGCTAATCCAGTGTCATCTCTTCTTTCATACATTTTTGTTGTAGGTTGCCCTGTTGGGTCCCTTGAACCAACTATTTGTACAATATTATTTGACGCATTTATATTAGGTCCTTCATGGTGACGTTAACTTCTTTTTCATTATTTGAAGCCATCATCTATCTTAGAAAATAATGCCCATGTTGGTGTTTTCATATATTTTGATCCCAATAGCTTGAAGCAAGCTGCCAAACATTTTTTGAGGACATAAAATAAAATCTCGAAAAGATCTAAATAACCTTCTACCATGTCCCCCATAGTGGATTATCTTTTTGTATTATTTTCTATTTTATTTCATAAAAGCATTATTTCCATCCATGCAAATTTTCAAAATTAATGTTTACAAACATGTATATTACCTTTCCCATCAAGTTGGTGAAGAATGACAATATACTTTGGAAAACCACTGAACATATGCTTCTATCAACTGACTTCTTTGAAGTCATTGAGATAGTGGCACATGGGACTTTTGGAAGGAATTCGTTGTCTCAAAACATGTGGCATCACCATATTCCCCTTGCATTGCTATAGAGGAACTCCAAATACAATACATTCGGTGGTGCTTTTTGATGGACGTGGTTGTTAATTTCCGTACAAATATAACATCGCTAAATCCTTATTTGTTTATAATTAGATCACCAGACAAGATGTAAGCAACCAACAATTTTTTTCTTTTCCAAGCTATTAGCAATATGTACAATATATCCATGAGTTCAAGAAGATGTTTCTTATCAGCAAGCCTGAGGAAAATATAATATTTTCTATCTAGTTTAAAATTTTGAGGCATATCCACACCAATTTTTTTCCATGAAAAAAGCATTATATTCAACATTTCAAAACTGAAATCAAAATATAAATCATGTCCTAACTATATTTCCATATCCATACCTCTCATCTTTCTTCCAACCAAAAAGAGGCAAAACTTAGAGAAAAGTTTCCTCATATCATATCTTGTCTAAAATATTACAGTCATTCGGAGGATATAGGGCCCTCCAATCTGTGCTTAAAAGAATTGTATATTTTATTCACCTTTGAGGAGACTCAACCCTCTACTTATTATTTACCTCAATATGAATCAAACAATTTTTAAAATAATACTGCAATGTATAATTATTTTAGTGGTGGGCCCCACTGCTACATGACATTTAGTCATTAGTCCACTTCATATCCAAATATCATAGACTCGTACCTTTGTGAACTTGATGCATCCTACCATGAAGAAACATGAGAGTGGATGTGGTTGTATTAATGTGGTCACTTGGTGTTCTCTCAATCTTATTTTCCTTAATCCCCTTGTACGTACATGATTATTCCATGTGTCATTATATTGGGATTTTGAGATCTTGGACTCTCTCTCATAACAACTCATTGTATCCTTAAATTCTCTTGGTTTCCCTATTCCTCATGCACACAAAAATCTGATGCAACATGCTTCTAGCAAGTGTCAAGTGTCTAACGAAATTAAGCCATGGAACCCCATGCCCACCAAGGCATCCAAACCTAAAATATTATGAATTAGGCTTAAGTCTAGGTACCATTTTTCTAAGAAATTTCTTGCATTGGAGATATTTGAAATGACAAATCTGCTCAATTCATATGGATCTGAAGTATTATTAGAGCCTAGTGAAATCTTGTTTGAGTCCAATGCTCCAAAATACTTGGAATTTTTTTTATAAGGGTGTCTTCTAACTTAGCTTGCAAAATGTGTAGTGGTCCCATGTGGCACACTCTAGAGCCACCACTAGTCCTTCCAATTTCATTCATGTTGATGTTGCATTTCCATGTGGTGGAATTTAATTGGACCTTGTGTTT
>JASDQU010586184.1:63810-82854 GCA_032191745.1 Picea mariana | reverse complement strand
GTTGTTGAGTAAGTATTTCCAAGACAGTTTTCGTGTCGTCAATATGTTCAAAAAGATGTTCAACCCGATAAGCCTTCTATTGCATCAGCCATTTCTGCAGTATTTAAGCCTTCTATTGCGTCGGCCATCCCTAAGTTAGTCCTGAATCACTTGTTACTCTGATCTACATCAAATCTTGTTACTTGTTTCGTGTCATTGATGTGGGATACATTAAGGCCCCCCTGTGATGAGTCTTTTCTTGTCGAATTCAACTCATTATCCAGGAATTAGACTTAGAAACTATTTGGTACCTTGGAACTTGCATGCCTCAATGGCAGGTTTCCTTGATTTCGACAGTGGGTTTTCATAATTGACCCCTGATTGGAAGATTCCGCCGAGTGTTCGACTTCAGCTCATTTATTCACATTCGTTGGATTGTACTAGTGTACCTTGGGAGTCATTGAAATTAATGGTGATTTCCCTCTTGCTTGTTAATGGTATACACTAATGACTGGTAATCAAGTGGTTTCTACCATGTTTGACTTCAAAACATGTATTCACATGGTTAGATTCGTACTATAGAGGGGTGGAGATGAAGACCCTGGATTGTTTCTGATAGGTCCAGGTTGCGTTGGAGTATATTCAGTATACTGTTGCATAGATCCACATTGTATGTCTGGTGGCCATGTTCAAATTTGAGTCTTTAACACATAGATCCACAGTGTATTTTTGGTGGCTATGTTCAGATTTGAGTCATATTGGCATGGATCCACAGTGTATGTTTGGTGGCCATGGTCTGTCTTACTTTACATGGATCTTTGCATGTCGGCATTTATGCTTTGATTCATTTTTATTATGAGTATGGGTGTGCCTACCTCAGTGATGATATATTATTGTACTGTATTTCCTTGTTTGTTGGCAGGTTTCCGACCGACTGTTCCTTGTTCCCTACACACACTCGACAAAGTATTTCAGCTATCACTTTGTTCTAACTTCATACTTTGGGGGGCTCTCTATTACACATTATTTTCGTCATCCCTATGATCGTTAATGATGTAAACCTATTTGTTTCCTTCAGAGGGGTCAGTGGCCTGAGTTCCTGAAGAGAGAAGGGAGAAGAACTTCTCCTGAGAAAAGAAGTTGCATTTTCCTTTTTAAAAACCTTATAAAAAGGGAAGTTCGCAGGTTGCTATATAGGCAGAGTGTGAGAATGACCAATTCTCGCAGGTTGCACTATAGCTAGGGTGTGAACAGTTCGCAGGTTGCACTATAGCTAGGGTGCGAAAATGCTAGCACGTGGGAAAAATGAGCGTTTTCTTGAATCTTCTAGAAGGAGAAGCTTCTATGGTGAGGTGGCATCCGAATGGTTTGGATCTTA
This sequence comes from Picea mariana, assembly GCA_032191745.1. Classification (NCBI taxonomy): domain Eukaryota; kingdom Viridiplantae; phylum Streptophyta; class Pinopsida; order Pinales; family Pinaceae; genus Picea; species Picea mariana. Next base: position 81,497 of record JASDQU010586184.1, on the reverse strand, counting down.
CTCGCTTTCATGATTTAGTGGGATCATCCTAACCTCCTCACCTTATCTTCTTCAACTTATAAAAGGAGAGGAATTCTCATGGAGAAAGTTAGATTGGATGAGCTTTTGGTTGGCTTGGAATTATTAGCTTGATTAGAGTGGCTTTGAGATTTTTTTTGTCAAGATAGATTGTGAGTAGCTATCAGATCTATGGTCATTCTCGCACTCTGCCAATATAGAAACCTTCNAGGAAAATGCAACTTCTTTTCTCAGGAAAAGTTCTTCTCCCTTCTCTCTTCAAGAACTCAGGCCACTGACCCCTCTGAAGGCAAAAAATAGGTTTACATCATTAACGATCATAGGGATGATGAAAATAATGTGTAACAGCAGAATCCTAGAAAGAATTGTTTGCAGGTCCATCACTGTGATCCCATTGTGCAGTACAGGAAAGGTTGGGGATCATTTAAGAGAAAGAGAGGATTGGCATTATGTTATATTTGCAGAATACTGGGACATCTTGCTAAGGAATTCCCTGGTAGAGGTTCTATTTTTCTTTGTTGTAAAGCTACTGGACATGAAGTTATAGATTTCCCTAGAATGATTTCTAAAGTTGAGAAGATGAACATGAGACAATAAAACCATGAGAAAGGTCAAGAGAATAAGAATATGCCAAAGAACTCGAAAGAATTTGAGGCTATATTATTGCAGATGAAAGAAACACTGAATGATCACAGAGACATCAATTTATTAGAGATATTAAAAGAGAAAGAGTGCATAGAAACAAGAATAGGAGACTTCGACATAGATAGTGTATTGGACGCAAAAACACAGGTTAATATCATAACAAAAATCACTTGGGAAATTTTAGGAAAGCCTGCTATGATTCCTTCATTGGGAGGAATAGGATTGTTTAAAGGAAAACTGATAACCCTATGTGGATGAGTTACTCAGGTATCTATGAGTGCTCATGGCATCAACATAAGAAGAATTATAGGTCATTAATTTTGTTGAAAACAACGCCCATTTTGTACTTTTGTTAGGAAGGACTTGGATTGAGAGAGATCATATCTAAAGGAGAGAAGAAGAGGAAGCTATAGAACAAAAAAAACAAGAATTAAGGTATTTCATGGCTAAGATAATAACATGCTTAACAGAAGAACATGAGGATAAGTCGAAGAACCTGAGGGATAGAGACCTAGCTGTCAAAGTAGAAAGAACGCAAGAAGGATTAAAGAACTTAACCATGCAGAAGAGAAGAGCACCTACTCCAGAAATAGTAAAAGAAAAAGTACTACCCCCGAACCCTGTGAAAGACCCTCAACAGTGCAAAGTTACTATGCTAAGAGAAGATAAGAACAATAATGGAAGGAGGAATCCAGAGACGCAGATCACTGGAAAGAAAGCAAGAAATCTGAGTATGAAGAAAGGAAAGATAGAAAAATTGCAGGAGATTCCAGAGAGGACTTCACAGAAGGAAGGCTTGCAGAAATTGAACCTCGTCAGAATAGCAGAACAACACAGACTAGCACTTTTCCCTAGCAAAGAAATACGATCATTGGAGGTGTCTTAGAATGCCTAGCAACAAAATTATTACCAGAAGGATCGCCTTTGTACTGTTGGGACCGCGCCATAACAGATGGAATTGTATTGATTGAGGCATTTTTGCCCGTTGGAGGAGTCTGTTACGATGTTGTCTATTTAACCCATCGAATGTTGCACCAGGGACACTTTTGAAAATTGTGATTATCTGAGCCCACATAGAACTAATTTGTTTTTTGCAGTTCTTGTTGAGACCTCGCCACCTGTTGTTCTTACCTTGAGCATTTTTCCACCTATCTGAAACATTTGATCACGAGCGTGCATGTCCAACGACCTTAGCACAGTAGAGAAATCCATTGAATATATTTTGATTGAACTCATGGCAGAGACAGTCATGTCGATAGGAGCACAAGCCTCATCGATGAGAGGGTTGCAAGCCTCCCCATCAACTACACGTTGATCTCGGCCATCATGAACTGTGATAGAGAAACAAAGCAAGCACTACGACGACTTGGTGAATGTGAAGCTCATCCCGTCAGTCCTACCCAACTATATCCTACCCCTGGCTGGCATGGTTAGTCATAACAATGTTTCGAGGGACTTCGACTATACAATGATCATTGCGTACCTCCCGAAGGGGAGACACGTAGTTGGAGCATAGTTAGGACAGATTANCCAAGACAATGGGGAATAATTCAAAGATAGTCCCCCAACCATGGACCATGGACATCACAACATAAAAAATCTTCAATGTGATGAATATACTAGACATCGGCAGACATCAAGAGGTTAACACGTGCGTTAAACTCCTCCTTTCATGCTACCATGGTGGTTTCCTTTGGTTGTATAGATGCATCACCATAGATACGATGCTGATCCATTGGATCATTGGATTGAGCATGCAAGGACCGGACCCTCAAGAGTTCTACCCAAGGAAGGCTGCAAACCATGCCCTCCCGCAGTGAATAAAAGACACCTATGACAATGTGGAGAAGGGGAAGCGGGGCTATAAGGTAGCCTCCATCCAAAATGGTTGAATGTGCCTAGCTTTCCAGTTGATCATTTGTAATCTCTTCAAGAAGAATAGACCAACGCAGGTCACAGGGTTTGTCGTCAACCTCACAGGAAAATGTGTTGAAGGGTTGAAAATGAACTGGGTGAGCTACCTCATCAACTAGTTGGAACAAGATTACAACGAAGCATAAGACCATGGCTATGAGTTTCACTTCAGCTGGTTGTTGATTCTTATTGCCTTCATCACTTGGTAGATGTCGGAGGGAATGACCTTCTATGAAGTTGAGCCATCTGAACCATTGGCTGTGAATTTCACTACACTATGGTATTTGAGCGGCATGGCTAAGAAATGGCAGTCCAATGCAGTGTTCCACACCTACTACTTGCAGCTAAAGAGAGCCATTGAATCCTTCCCTCGCATAACGTTGAATACACTTCATAGGTTCATGCCAATAGCTAAGTTCCACGTAGACAAGAATTTCATTTAAATCACGATGTGTGAAGATGAACACAAGGAAGAGATTGAGTCCTATTACAAACTCACCGAGAAGGATATGGAGGAAATAACCAAGGAATGGCCTGGAAAATTCCTTGTACCAATCGAACAGACAGAACTCTCTGACCCCAAACTCATCGGAAATCCTGTAGTCACTTGAGAAGAGTATGATGGACCCAGCAGTAGTAAGAGAAAAAAGAAGGAAGAGGTGTAGGAAATAAAATGCACATCAGAGGAAACTGCGTTGGAGTCACCTGGAGGAGGAGGAGATGATGAAGTAGACCAAAAGGTGGATGAAGGGGAAAAAGATAAGAATAAACAGGGTGAAGTGACACTGTCAAAATATCCCCTTACAAAGGCCAAGACATTGAAGAAAATAAAGGTTTCCCCAAAGAAACTCTCAGCGTGGAAGAAGTCACAGGATGTGCTCATGGTGGATGATATCGACCTCATCATTGTCGTTGTATCAGATACCTTAGAGGACATTTTGTAGTGAAGTGAAGCCAAACAGGAGACAATGTTTGACAAGATAGAGGTGGAGCTCAAAGGGGTATAATAGGATCTTTATTCAAGTCACGTAGTGTCTACTTCATCGTTTTCATCAGGGGGCATAAAAGTAGGATATGAGCTTGCCCAGCTACGTAGAATAGAAAATGCAACAGAGGCTCGCCTCCATCGGGTCCAGGAATAAAAAGAGAAGGCAAAAAAGGCTATGAAGAAAGCAAAGGAGGAATCCATATACCAATGCCAGGTTGCGCAGTAAGAGAAAGATGACCTCCAGACGTAGTTTTTAGAGAATAAAGAGTAGATCTACAAGGAAAAAGAATAGTTGCTCGCAGAGCAGATTGGAGTTAAAGAAGAAGTCACTAGAGCACTTCACTCTGTGTCAGGCCTGGAACAAATGGAAGAGGAAATAGTTGAGAGACAAGTGGGGAATCTTGTTGAAGCCATTCAGCAGCTCCAAGCAAGAGTAACAGAACTAGAATTGCAAGCAGTGTCAAGCACTCCATAGGAAGTGCGATATCAGAGGGAAGAAACTTCCTGAAGCGCAGTTGTAAGAATAAAGGCATTGGCCTTATAATGGAAAAAACTAAGCAATCGAAGTGCACAGAATTATGAGCACCTTGCAGAGGACATGGAACTAAGGACATTGGAGTCATAGCTCAAGGAAGCCAAGAAAAAAGTAGTGACAGTGCAAGCACAGTTGAAGGTACTATCAGCGGTCAAGATGATGAAAAGGTCATACAAACAATGCGCAGTTCAGCAGCAGGTCCATGCCATCCAGAGTAAAGTCATGGAAGTGACCCAACAACTTTAGTTGGTATAGGATGAAGCATACACACTTTTTGAGGAGATCGACGGACAAGGTGCACAGTTGGAACACGTGGTAAACTTAGTGGAACAACGCTTGGAAGGACCTGTCACCGAGAAGGTCATTCAGTAGTTCGCCAAGTAGGAGGCTCTAGCGAAACAACAAGTCGAGGCAGCCCGAGCCAATCTTGAGGTGTTTGAAATAGATTTTCCCATATCAGAGTGACTTGAGATGAGTCACAGGTGAGTGTTTGGGACTTGTTGGCCCTCAACCAAGTTTTGGAAAACCTTGGTCATGTTTGACTATTTTTAGGACTTTGATAGGCTGGTCAAAGATGGAGTGCCCAGGCAAAGTGGAGATCACAGGATCTTGCCCCATTTTTACATGATTTTTGGGTTTAGGGCTTATGTAATGGGTATCGGAGTTCAGCCCATGGGTTTACTCATGCTTAGGCCCATTCTGTAAATGTATAAATAAGTAGCTAGGCATTGTAAGAAGCATAAGATAAGAGAAGACCTAATTTGGATTTGTGCAAGATATGTAAAGGTTGTTGAGTGAGATTACTTGTAAAGTCTCTATGCATACTATGTGTTGAAAACTTTCAGAGTTAAGTGCAAGTGATTGTGATGCATCCCCCCTACTTCAGCAAGGTCCGCCGACCTCCTGGTCACTGGATATTCTCACACTTTGATTTGGAGCAGCTCGTTGATTCCCCGCAGGAATATCCATGCAAATATCCACAGGTCCTATTTCACGAAACTTTTCCCACATGGACAAGCAGTGGGTGAAAGCCTTACTTCATGTGATCACCAAATGTGACCATAGGCCTATCCAAAAGGTGCTTCAGGACTTCACGACCTCGGGTGTTCTGTTATGGGCCAACCTTGAGTCTCTGCACTCCCAAGTTCCGATCCTTTGAACTAGAGCCTAGCACTAGCTAGCTCCTTCCTCATTCTTCAAACCATGTGACCCCTCACTACGAATTGGGGCCAAACCTCTTAGCATTTTGGGACTTCATGCTTTGAAAAGTTAGAAACTATTCCATATACCTTCCTCGGATTCTCTGAAATATGAAATTCATGCCCATTAGATCGACGTTCCAGACTTCCCCATGATCCAATGGCTCAGATCAACTTTTCGTGAATCGAGACTTCGCATTTCGTGAAGTTGGAGGACTACTCACCTCCCTTCTCCTGATCCCCGATATCTCTTTGGACAATAAACGGTCCATTTTCTCCCTTCAATCAACGGTTGAGATCAAATCATGAAGTCAGCCTTCACAACTTCTCACGACTCTTACCTCGGCTTTTCCAATCTATGAATCAATGAAGCGTTGATCCTTCGCCATGTGTCCTATCTTGATGGATGGCTAGGATTGTTGTGCCTCCTAGATCCTCGTTTATTCACCTCCTTCCTTCTCCCCAGATTCTTCCTCCGAAGTACATGGACCTTTTCCATGTATCCTCTAGATCCAATAGTTCAGAATCACTTCCCACCTTTCCCTTTGCGAAGTTTAGATTACTCTCCCTCAATTCTTCCAATGTCCGAGTTCTCAAACTCTCAGATATAATCCTACACTCTAAAAGGGTTAAAATGTGTGCACCTTACTTGGATCCAACAAATATTGGTCCATGCATTCCCATATCTGACGGTTGAGATATGTTTCCTCCTGTGCACTCTTCTTTTGGTGTTTGGACATATATCTAACACTCCAAATCTCTTCCTCTTTAGCTGATCTGACGATTGTTTTCGCTCCTCCTTCTGATATTTTCTTTCTTGTGACTTGAAAGAATTACTAAGTGTCAAATGCCTCAACCTTTGGTCATTCTCCTACGATCTCAATGACTTTGGATCTCTTCTGCGTTCTGGAAACATTATCCCTCCCAAACTTTGGAAATGTAATTTATCCTTGGCCCTATGCACACCTGCACTTTGCGTGAAACTTTGCACTATTCCCCTTGAGATTTGGGGACTTGGAATAAGGCCACTCTTGCACACTCCTTGCACTCTGAATAGCCTTTAGATGGATATATTTCAACACTTCATCTGAGTGTTGTCCTGGTGCACTCCTTGCACAGGTCTTCCTCTAGAGTGTTCAACAACTCTGTATCAACCTTTATCTCCTCAAAGGGATATAAGTACCCTATTGACAACTTATGTTCAAGAACTCCTTGCTGAGCTTATAGAGTGTTAAGTAAATCTATAAGTGTCTTCCCCTTTGACACTTCTCATGTATCTACACATGAAACACAGTTCTCTTTTGTGCACTCCTTCAACCTACTCGATACGCTCTGGCAGAGCTTTACAGAATCCTCAACAATTTTGTCTCTCTGTGCCTTCTTCTGCACAATCTCTCCTCCAAGGTGTTTAGCAAACTTGAGGTTTCTCCCTTGAGTTTATGATTCCTTTGGTGTGACCTCCTGGCATGCTCTTTCCTGAATTCAACATGGCACTCAGATGTGCACTCTTTGCAATGGCTCACAGAGTCCTCAACACTCTGTCATGAACTCTTTGCATTTATCCACAAAGAACCCAAACTGAAATCAACAACTCATAGACAACAAATTTTTTCTACACCTTGTAGATGGAATATAACATACATCTACAACATAAAATAACACACACATTACATTCATCACATATTCATAAACACATATAATCATATGCAGGAAAAACTGCTTTGTATTAATCTCAGAATGTGTTATAGCAAGATTTTCCTCACCATTGTTATCTTGCACAGTGGGACTTTTTCCATTTCCCTATGCAAACTTGTCATCCCTTTTTGATGAATCCAGAGATAAAAATACATATTTTTCCACATATACATGCCATACCTACTATACAACATGCATATAGGCAGGCTAATTCATTACAGCCCACGTACATCAAGATATGTGCCAGAAAATACAAAAATGAAGTCGGGTTTCCATGTCACGATAGGAGATCTCTGATGCTTGGCCTTCCATATACTAGAAAACTTCTGAATCGCCCCTTCAGTTTCATTTTGAAGGATATAAAAGCACAATTCTGAGCTATGGAAAAGAGGATACAACATTCAACTTTGAGAGCAAAGCTACTCTGGAGAAATTATTTCATATTAAGTCTACATCCCTTTGTTCCTCAAGTATGAACATACTATTCATCCCCCAAGCTCTTTCCCTATTTTTGAGAGAACCTCATTGTCTCCATTCTATAAGCTTTCCTTTGGTGGAGGATTGAAGTGGTGGAGGCCCAGTTGGAAGGAATCTAGTTTCTTGGTTTCGAACCGTGCTGACACAAAATTTTGTAATGTTGTCACTTCTGCTGATCATTTATTAATAGAAATACTCCTTTCCCATCCTATTGGTATCGTGCAAATATATGATTATTATCCATGGGAATTTTTGTAATGTTTATTAATGTATTATTCTATCTAATGTGATAACCCCTTTATATTATCACTATATACTCGCTCTGCTTGTTTGTTGAGTTTATATAGCATACATTGGAATTGACTTGATTTCTGTAGTCATACCTGTCTGTTGTTGTTTATGATGGCCATAGATATATTTTCCCTCGTAATAGAGTTGGTGAATCCACCGGGGAAAGATCTTCCTTCTAAGGGTTGAAGTACTTTTTATTCTTGCATTGCTCTTTTTCCTTTGTGTTTCTTGCATGATCTTGTTTTAAATCCTATATTCTCCTTTTTCCTTGACAGTCATGTATACACGTGTGTTGTCTCACTGCAAGCTGTGTATATACGCACTTTTCTCCTAAACAGCCGTGTATACCACTTTACCTTGCTTGTTTTCTTGGTTTAGTGACTATTGGGTGGGATTTGATGATTGTTGAGCCTTCTTAGGTCTCTGTAGTTCTTGTTGAGATTCTATAGGTCGACAGGAAACCTGTTTGGAGTTGAATTTTTGGTCATAGTCTTTCTCTTTATTTTTCATTTTTTTATTTGTCCTTGTACTCTAGGTTGTTTGCTTGGCTGCTTGGTATTCTGCTTGAGTTATTTCTTATATTGAAAATACAAAAAAATAGGCATTTTACATTGCTTGGCATTTTTTTTTAAATCTTTATCGTTCTCTTAGTGCATTTAGTGAAATATTCCATTTTACTTCTGAATTGCAGAGTTGAAATTGAAAATTGCACTATTTTTATACACATATCATTCATTGAAAAAGTTAAAAATAGAATTTTCATTATATTCATATTTATTTTCTTGTAGAGTCATCACATCATGCATTTCACTTCAATACCTTTTTGAGTAATCATGGCCAATATAATTTACACTTTAAAAAAAAAACGATTAGTCATGATTTTAATTTCAGAATATCTGTTACAATGTGTACAAAATCTCAGACTTCTACAGAGTCTCGGCTTCTTCTCATCTCATCTAATCTCTTCTGAATGCTATAATGAATCTAGATACAAAGATCTTTTACAAAACATGGGCTCCTCGATCCTTTTCCTCCATCTACCTACTCTCATTAATTACATTGAATTGCATTCAAATGGTTGTCTAGTATGGATCGGATCTAGATCTTAGCATCCTATCATCCATTAAAGGTGACATAATCTCCTTCCTACTCAAAGGCATGGATTGGATCTTCCATCCTTACAAAACTTTAATTGCATTAAATTAAAATTTTGAAATTTGAAAATGAGGGCAAAATGAGAGGGTTGTGCCTCTCCCCTCCTTGAATGTGTGCTGATGTGATGGTTGGCTGGCGCATTAATGAGGTGAAGCGATGCTCCTGCTGCTAAATTTCTCTCATGGGCTAATTTTCCATGGTTTTTCCAAAAATGAGATTCGCTATTTTAAAAATGATTCGCCCAAATTCTATAGGATAAAATTATTTTACCTTAAAAATCGCCAAAATTTTATAAAAACTATATAAAATCCTTATAAATTTGAATATTTTTACAAAAGTATCGCCAAACATTTATAGTTGGCATATGAAGGATTAGTAAGATTTGCCAAGGTTTCTACATTTTAAAACAAATTTCCATCCTTAAAATCATCCTTCATGGGCTGTGAAAACTGCACCGTAGTCCACTGCTGTGAAAACTTCATGGGCTCCTGCTCATGAGCTTCCCAGCTCTGTTGAAATCCTCCTGGATCCCAAACTCTTCTTTGGAGATGTCCACCTGCTCCACTGCTTTGTTGTTGTTTTTGCTTCTTCCCTGCTTCTATGGCAGGGTCTCCTTTGTTTAGCTCCCTCTTGCTGAAAGATTCTTGCGCTAACCTCAACATCAGCCTTCTTATCTCCTCAATAACCTCTTCCACTGGCTCTGCTAGTTGGCTTCTTCTTCCATGCAAAATTATTTGTTGCATATCATCCTTGTCAATGGGTAGATCAACCTGATCCCCCCTCCTATATTCATCTCCTATGGAACTAACTGGCCACCCTACTGTAGACTCCTCTTCCATAGTCTCATCACTGAGCTGCTACTTAGCTTCTCCTTGTTATTGTCGGGCTAATTGTTAAGTGCGGACACAAATAAATTCCCCTAGCTTCACCACAAAACTAGAACAAAACAAGATAGTACACTACTCTTTCCTTAGATTTCAATTATCGAATGAGAAATGGATCTAGAACATACCTTTTAAATATCGAAGATTCGACTTCACCAATGAAATCCAAGCTTTGTCACAAGGCTTATGGAGAAATATCTGTAAATAAACACAAGCCAATGAAGACAAGAATAATAGAGTCTATTTAATATGAAACTATGTACGTGATCAAGGAATCATAAAAAATGAACAAATAACATTCATATAGGAAAGAAAAGTATATATATATTAAAGAATGTGGAAGAAAGATACAACCATATGCATTGATGTTGGCAGGTTCCTTCCAACAGTTCCTTGCTTCCCACACACTTCTAATCCACAGATTACGAGACTGTAGATTTGATAGATGTTCACAATCTATGTTGAAAGAGAAAATCTCAAAGCCACTCTAATCAAGCCAAATTTCCAATCTACAAAACTCGAGCTCAAGCCAATCTAACTTTCTCCATGAGAGCTCCTCTCCTTTTATAAGTTGAAGAGGATAAGGTGAGGAGGTTAGGATGATCCCACTAAATCATGAAAGCGAGTGAGATCCAAACCATTTAGAGGCCACCTCACCATAGAATCTTCTCCTTCTAGAATCATCGTGAAGACGCTCATTTTTCCCACGTACAGGAATTTCTGCACCCTAGATATAGTGCAGCCTACGAAAATCAGACATTTCCACACCCTAGATATAGTGCAGCCTGCGGACACTTCGTAGCGTAGATTTAGTACAGCTTGCGGAAATCAGGCATTTCCGCACCCTATGTATAGAGCATCTTGTGAAAATACTCTCTAATAGGGTTTTTACAAAGGAAAATACAACTTCTTCTCTTAGTAAAAGTTCTTCTCCCTTCTTTCTTCAAGAATTCAGGCCACTAACCCCTCTGAAGGAAACATATAGGTTTACATCATTAACAGTCATAGGGATGATGAAAATAATGTGTAACAGAGAGCCCCCCAAAGTATGAAGTTAGAACAGAGTGATAGATGAAATACTTTGTTGAGTGTGTGTAGGGAACAAGNCCCCTCTGAAGGCAACATATAGGTTTACATCATTAATGGTCATAGGGATGATGAAAATAATGTGTAACAAAAATCCCCCCAAATTATGAAGTTAGAACAGAGTGATAACTGAAATACTTTGTCGAGTGTGTGTAGGGAACAAGGAACAGTCAGTCGGAAACCTGCCAACAAACAAGGAAATACAGTACAATAATATATCATCACTAAGGTAGACATTCCCATACTTAGAATACAAATGAATCAAAGCATAAATGCCAACATGTGAAGATCCATGTCAAGTAAGACAAGTCATGGCCACCGAACATACAATGTGGATCCATGCCAATATGACTCAAATCTGAACATAGCCACCAAAAATACATTGTGGATCTATGTGTTAAAGACTCAAATTTGAACATAGCCATGAGGCATACAATGTGGATCTATGCAATAGTACAAATTGAAAATACTCCAATGCAACCTGAATCTGTTAGAAAAGATTCAGGGTCTTCATCTCCCCCACTCTATAGTACAAATCTAACCATGCGAATACATGTTTCGAAGTCGAACATGGTAGAAACCACTTGATTAGCAGTCATTAGTGTATACCATTAACAAGTGCGAGGGAAATCACCATTAATGTCAATGACTCCCAAGGTACACTAGTACAATCCAACGAATGTGAATCAAAGAGCTGAGGTCGAACATTCGACGAAATCTCTCGATCAGGGGTCGATAATGAAAACCCACTGTCAAAAGCGAGGAAACCTGCCATTGAGGCATGCAAGTTCCAAGGTCCCAATTGGTTTCTAAGTATAATTCCTGCATAATGAGTTGAAGTCGACAGGAAAAGACTCGTCACATGAGGGCCTTAATATATCCCACATCAATGAAATGAAACAAGTAACAAGATTTGAAGTGGATCAGAGTAACAAGTGATTTAGGACTGACTCAGGGATGGCCGACACAATAGAAAGCTTAAGGAATACAGAAATGGATGACGCAATAGAATACTTTCAGGGTTGAACTTCTATTTGAACATATTGATGACACAACAAATGTCTTGAAAAAACTGACTCAACAACAGAGATCACAGACCAATTTGCAATCTTATAAAGGAGTATGATCAAGAGACAAGCGGATTTTCCAACTTAGACACAAAGCGAGTGAAAGGGTGTCATGTTCAAAAGTGACTCTTCCACAAAATACAGGTTTAGATACATTTCTTTCCCAATTTCCTCCGCACCATTTCTTGCAAGTACCTCTTTATTTTTACATAAGCTTGAAGAGGATAACATATGCTTGTAATGTAATATCATCCTTCGAATGAGTCCCTCGGAGTATTTTTAACAAACCCTATGAAGGAGTGGTTCGGTCCCACATGGGCCTTTCAATGTTTGTTTTATGAGTCCAAAGAAAGAAAACTCGGGGTTTTTTCATGTTTTGAGAGTCTGAAAAACACTTAAAGAGAACTCTACCAGTTCCTTTTTCGTAAATTAGTTCGACAAGACCGGAAAAGTGATAAACTATGGCTCACTGAATGTTTTCTTCAAATACTTTTACAAGCGTGAAAAGAACAAGATCGCTCAGAAATCTTTTAATGTTTAGAGAGTCTAAAAAGAGCTTAAAGGGAACTCTAGGGGGTTCCTTTTTCGTATAACCTTTACGAGTCTGAAAAAGTGATAAAAGTATACTCGGTTACATTCTCATTGATTTACGAGCACGAGAAAGAACAAAGACTAAGCTCGGTAACTTATTCTCATGTATTTACGAGCATGAGAAAGAAAAAAGACTAAGCTCGGGATTGTTTTCATTTTTACGCAATCTTTAAAACAAAAAAAAAAACTATGCTTGGACCTGGTTTCATTTTTTACGCAAGCTTGAACCAGAGGAAACTATGCTTGAGGTAAGTGGTTTCATTTTTACACAAGCTTGAACAATAGAAAACTATGCTTGCGACTTCCCAACGCATAACACAAGGATGGTTGGTACTTATCGCCCAGCTTAAGAAGCTAGCAGTTTAAATTCAGCATGAAGTCCAGAGGCCAAAGCCAAATGCCCCCCAAGCTTCATTTCAACCAACTGCAAAGGCGAATGAAATGAAGCTTCAAATACTAGACGAGGGACTTGACTCAAATAGATAGGGGGAAAACTATTTCATTTTTTAATGAGCTTGACACAGAAACAAGAACTATGCTCATAACCTCTGTTTCATTTTTTAACGAGGTTGCCACAGAGATGAAAAAATTATCCTCGTAAGTGGTTTTAGTTTTTAATGAGCTTGAAATCAGAAAATCATGCTCATATGCCTCTATTTCATTTTTTAACGAGGTTGCCTCAGAGACGCAAAAACTATCCTCGGAGCCTCTCTTCTTGATCATGGATTCCAAGAGGAAAATGCTCCGAAATGACACCACGTCAAGGGACAAAACTCGGTCATGGATTCCAATAGGTCTTCAATGGAAGGAAGAAACACACTCTGGAAGGACACCATGTCCAGGGTTGTGACAGGAGTAAAGAGATCAATCTCTAACAACATGTTGGCAGCAATAATACAATTGTTATTTTGATTAAATAATCTACATAGCTGCCTGCACAGGGTCCTGAAATTTCATTACTCGTCATGACCATTATCACTAAAAGACACTTGTCACCGGTCGCTTTTTACATATCTTCCTTTCGATTTTTGTTTTCATGACTATAATCATGAAAACTCGCAACTGGCATTGCCATTTGGTTTTGAATTTTTTATTAAAGGGAAATTGCTCTTATGGTTTATTATTGAATTGTCATATTCTTGCTATGAACATGATTGTTCTCCTTGTTTATAACTCTTTGGTTCTAAACATGCCTTGGTTACATAAGTGATAGACCTCCACTCATTTATATTCGATTAATATCAATGGGGTTTTGATTCATAAAACTTTTAATTATTCAATGTTTATTTGAAACCTTTACCTTTAAATCAAGTCATGAATGTGTGCACTCTATGGTATTCAAAATCTTACATCCTTACACTACCCATATCCCAAGGTATCATATGAGGTACAGCATTATATTATTGCTCTTTATGGCCTCGGGCTTCACGATCTCTTTCCCAGGCATGGTGATTAACGCTCCAGCCTACCATTTCGAACTATCTTTGCATTGTTTTGTGGAAACTTGGGGCTATGACTCTATGTTTTCTTATCAAACCCTACCTCCAATTTCGGTGTTGTTTCCCCTCTATTCGCCATGGCTCCAGTGGTGAGGATTGAGCCCAATGGCATCCAAACCTTGTTATCTTATGACAATGCCATAGACGACTTAGAAAGGAACGACTGGCATTTGTTTATTGAAAATTTAAAGGTTTCGATTTGAGAGTTGCCCAAGAGTTCGCATTATGGATGCAGGGCAAAGATCGGTCTGTGCAGTTGGAAGTAACTGAAGACTTCTTAAAGCTAACCCCGTAATTGCCTGCCAAAGACGTTTTTTCGTGAGCGATTCTAAGAAAACAGTTTTGAATTATATCAAACCCTTGAAATCCTAGAACTGAAATGAGCCCTTTTACCTTCATTGCGGGCGGTTTCCCAAAAACTTGGATCATTACAGAGATATAGCTCATCCTTTTGAGGTCAAATATCAGATTTTCTCTGTGGCTGAAATGAGCATTTTGGTCTGTCTACAAGTGTTGAAACGTTTGTTACCTCTCCAGGCCTGTGCCTTAGCATCCCACAACACCCCTCTCACCTGTCCAGCCATGTGTCTCAGCCTCCTACTGTGAACCCTTGATCAATCCAAAGGATATTCAACCAGTCTGCCAGCAAGTTATACATCTATAGGCATGTGATATTTAAAAGAAAAAACGTAGAAGCAACTACAACCATCATGATTCGATTTGATTTCATGATCAGAGGTATGATTTTGTTTAATTTTAGCATGATTTTGTCTTCCTCAAATTAGGATATATGATTTGATTGGATAGATTGCCTTGCTTATAAAGATTAATTTGTTTTGTTTGTTGAATAAAATATGATTGTAGTTATAATTATAACTAGCTACAGATTCTGTAGCTAGTTAGAAAAATTCGAATTACTTGTTTTGATAACTGAAAATACATCTGAAATCTTTTTATTTTTATTTGTTTTCAGGAACCTATGATTTCTAAACAGATTTGAAGCACTGTTGGCATCTCTTAGCCATACTATCTTTATGTTTTTAGTTAATAGATTAGGCTGTTAGTTTTGATATCAAGTAAAATCTGGGAGGTTGCATCCCCCACATTTTTTGGAATAGATTGGATGTTATCAACAGGAAACATTTTGTTCCTGGAACCTATATAAGTATGTTATTTTGTAAACTTGAAATCATCTCTGCCTGGGGCAAAAACTATGGATTTCTGATTTACAGACTTGAATAGAATATGATATTTGCACAGCTTTAGCTTCTCTATATCGTGTTTTTATTCAAGTTATGATTATTTCGATTTGTAGTTAGATTGTGATTGCTTTAGCTATCGTGGTTTATTGCAGATTGATATAATAAAATTTATATGATATCCATGTTTTATGTCCCATATTTAACATACAGTAATTATGTTTTTCAAACTTGAGATTAAGAGATTTAGCTTCTTCATTCGTTGAACATTTGTACACAAGTTTTCACAGCAGGATTTATCTCAATGTGACCACTTGTAAAATTATAAGATTGTTGTTAGTATATCTCTCACATGTTCTATCATTCGGATTCAATCATCATTGCTTCATGTTTACGAGAAGCATTTGTAGGATCTGTTGCGGGTTTGCCTCATCAAACAGCGAGATCGGATGCTATACACAGGACAAATATGGGATGTGATTACAGGTCAGTTTGTTAGTTTTATTTCATTAGTTTAATTAATATAGAAATTTCCTGTAGTCTGAACATATTCTACTGTTTGTTATCTCTGTTTTCAATTAGACAGTTTGTTATTTCATTTCTTTTTTATAAACATTATAAAAAATATAAATCAAAAAGATGGAATGATAGCTTTGTTGTTGTTTTAATAAACCAATCCATATTCGATTTTCGCAGATTTAGATTAAAATTTGCATTTTGTAAATGTTATATATATATATATTAGAAATGAAGTCATTTGTATATATTATACATATAATAAGTAGTCTTAGATTATAAATATTAGTTAATAAACTGTAAATATTTATTAGATCTGTATATAGTTTTCAACGAGTGTTATTCATCAAGTTATTTTATCTTCTTTAGTTTTTTTTTTCACTTTCTTAGGACTTAGATCGGACAACGGAGCCGCTAAACCCATCGGAGTGGATTAATCCAAACGGCTTGGGTTAATTAGACAACTCCGGACCAGATTCACTCCTCCAGTTGACGAGCGGTCAATTTCGTCTGTCAACAAATGGTGCTAGAAGGACGGTTGACTGACAAGATGGCCTTGTAGGAGCCTTTATTTTAAATGTATTCAATTCCCCCCATGGCTCCCGAAATCACTGTGTTGGAACATGCTTTCAACTTCTCATTACCCGATGTTCCCAACGAGATAGTCTCTCTCTTGTCCAAACTCACCTTTGATGGTGGAGGCAATACATATACTAAAGATCACCTTAACAAGTTTTGGTGCAAATGCATCAAACATGACATCTCAGATTTAAGAGTTTTATGCAGACTGTTTGCTTTTACTTTTAGAGGTCGGATTAAACATTGGTTTGATTCCTTTCCAGCATGTCACATTTTTGATTGGTTTCAATTTGTGGATGAATTTCTAGATGCTTTTGAAATTTATGATTTCGATTAATTATGTGAAGAATTTCATACTTCGCTAATCAACGACGATTCATCTTTAGAAGACTTTTTGACAAGAGTCTATCACATCCTCTGTAAATTTAATCTTGATGACATGTCATTTTCTTTAAATCTCTTCTATGATGCTTGCATCCCTTCCATCCAGTCATATTCAATCATGAACGAAGAACCAATTGCAAATCCTATCACTCAATTGCAAGAACAATTCTCTTCGCAAGAAAAGAAGAATCCCTGTGACAATGTTGAACAAGCTAGGGAGGTAGAATCTATTGACCAGGTTCTTAATGACAACCAAATTAGTTTTTCCTCTGAATCATTGTATTTTCAGTCTTCAACCAATATGGAAGAAGATTCATTTTTGGATCAAGGTGAATATTCTCATTCTTGTAACTCATACTCTAATCAATATTTAAAATCAGTCATTGGAGAGCACTTAAGCGATGAAGATCGTCTCAAACATTCTAGTACTCCTATGAAACTAATTAGAGAAGAAGATATGCAACTTGAAGAAGAAACCTTAAACATTCATCCTCAAAATGCACTTTGTCCACAAGAAAGACTAGATGTTTGTCACATAAACTTTGAATTATCTATCACACAGAAGGCAAATCTAGATGATCATATTATGTTGAGGAATTCGTCACCAAAACAGAGTAAGAGTTTTAAAGAAAGTGAAGAGAAATGTCTTGAGAATACCATTGTTAATTATCGTAGTTCAAGAGATTCTTTTCATATGCTTATTTGTGATTCCTTTTATTCTTTATATCCTGATCTCTTCCTAGATTCTGGTGGATTTGACACCTTACCTACAAAATCCTACTCTTTTCCACCACAATCATATCCTTTCGATATGCTAAAATATGGTGAAATTAATTCCAAACCTAACATTGATAAAGTTGGATTTGACGCTTGTTCACTTTCATTACTCATATGGGAAAAGGACATGTTGCGAGATGATTTTACACGGTTTATTGTTGAAAAAGACAATGCACTATATCTTATGG
>JASDQU010586184.1:32975-47149 GCA_032191745.1 Picea mariana | reverse complement strand
AATATATATTAGATTTGTATATAGTTTTCAGCGAGTGTTATTCATCAAGTTATTTTATCTTCTTTAGTTTTGTTTTTCACTTTCTTAGGACTTAGATCGGCCAACGGAGATGCTAAGCCCGTCGGAGTGGATTAATCCAAACGACTTGGGTTAAATAGACAACCCCGGACTAGATTCACTCCTTCAGTTGACGAGCAGTCAATTTCGCCCGTCAACACAACCCTATCGAAGAGATCACCATGTCAACTACTGGATCTAAGTCATCAGAAGTCGAAGCCATGGGAGACAACGCCACATAATTGACCTATGGTGGGGGTGATACCGTCTGCATATAAGAACCATTTAGGGAGGTAATCAAGTCGGGGTCAATGAATGAAATTTGATCAACAATCACAACTCGTCCATCATGGGGGAAATATATCACACGAAAAAAAGTAGACATAATAGGTTTCATGTCATAGACATAATCTAGCCCAAGGAGTAAAGAAAAATCTAAGGGGTCTTGGACGACCATGACGTCAATAAAGACAGTTTTCCCTCCCAAAGTTATATGAAACTGAGGAAGGGTCCCTAAAGGTTGACTTGTTCTTCTGTTAAAAGCTAACAAATTTTGTGTAACTGGGGCAAGCTGAGGACAACCCAAAGCTTGCGAAGAAAAAGAGGACAAAATGCTAATAGACACAGCTTCATATATAAATGTCTGAGGAACATCCCGACCACAAACTTGCATTGTAATCTGGAAAGGAATGTGAGAGGGAAGACGAGGTCCAGTTAACGCACCCCAATTAAAAAGGATGGCCTCATTACTTAGAGGGGGTTTCATGAGAAAAAGAGGAATACCCCTCGACACGATAGAGTCTATATCAACGAGAAAAATGTGGGTAGTATCGGGCTTACTCTCGAGCGGGAGAGTAGGATCGACTGATGAGGAGATCAGATCAACCACTTGGGTTGCATTCTCCAAGGGGAGACTGGGATCGACGCTTGGAAAAGGATCGACCACTTGGGTCTCACTCTCTAACAGGAGAGTGGGATCAACTGAGGATGGGATCGGATTGACCACTTGGTCTACTGGTTCAACCAAGGACATGACCAGATTGACTACTTGATTAACCAGACTGACTGATAGAGGCACCGAATTAATCATTCCATCAAATACAGATGGGTCGAGAGTAAGCTTGTGATAAGCAGCTGGAAGTTGAGGCTAGGAAATAGTCATGTCTTCTAGGAATTTTGAGGCTTCGTCCATACAAGGGAAAAGGTGAGTTAGATGACTCCCTTTTCATAACATGCACGGGAACTTGACTCTACTTTTCTTCTTCCCAATGGTATCGTGACTAGTTGACGAGAGATCATCAACATGTTGTTTAGAGGCTGACGACATGGGTTGGTCAGGGTGTGTAGACCATACTTCTATAACCTTGGATAGACCAGGGCAATCCTTAAGAAGATGGCTACCCTTACAAAGCCTGCAAGGGTACTTGGGCTTACGAGTTGTTTGGGTGATCTTGACATCATCAACACTCCTAGCACGATTAACGGTAACTGGTTGTTTTCCAACATGTTTTACAATGGTTGGAGGTTTTGACCCTTGTTTATCTTTCTTCTTCTTAATCTTTCTTTTCTTCTTCTTCTTATTCACTGAGTTACTAGCTTCAGAACTTTCACTAGACGAAGAAGATGAAATGGAAGGAGACCTTGCAAGCGAAGAAGGCAAAGAAGACCTTACTGGTGAAGAAGGTGAAGGATCAACATGAGGTTGATGTTCTTGGGGGGAAGTTATTACAACCAAAGCACTTACTGCATTTGGGATTACCCGAGTGGAAAACAACCACACTGGAAATCCAATCATAAGACTTGGAAGGCTCAAAGTAGCGATGTGAGGAGGACCAATGTTTCCATAAGAAGGAAAAACAAAAGGTTCCCCTAGAGCATGGGTTCCTTCATTGGTCATTTTGGAAACTGACGCCATTAAAACAAAAATCCTATCTAGAGTCTACTAGGGAGAACAAATAGAACACGCTAAAAATCTAGTAAGCAAGCAAGAAAACAAAACATTCTCACAATGAGCACACTAGTTGGTGATGAAATCCAACGTCACGAGAACAATGTAAGAAGGGAATGATATAGAGTGGGTGGAAAAGTTATGTTGACGACCTGCTTAACAGACTTACACCCTGGTTCAAGATCCCACACATAATCGTGGGTATACCCTCCAAGGAGCCCAAGTGAGTTTGGCCAACGTCGATTCCAGGTACTGTGAAGACTTTCCCCTCCATAGTCACCTTGTGTAAAGACCCTAAAGAGATAGGCCACTAAGGTTACCAATGACTACAGTGATTCCTGGGGAAACAATCAATAGTTCAATCCACGCGCAAGGGTAGGGTATCTAGCCCGAAATCAACTTGAAAGGCTTCCACTCATCATTGTGGGTATACCTCTCAAGCGACCCCCATAATACGTGCAACCTCTACACCAAGACCAACAAAGTAGGGTGAGTAACTCTGCCAGTCTCAATGCGACCTCGTGATTGACCCTTGTGTTAGAAGGGCTTCCCAGGACAAAATGTAATAAGTGGATTTAACCGCTCCCTAACTCGAGATTCTATGTTTGTTTGCAACTTTGGAAAGTTATGTTTCACACCTATTCCAAAGCCCTATAACTAATCTAATGTAAGTTTTCTACTAGAAAGTATAAAAAATGTCTAATCTATTTTTATAAGCGCTTTATTTTATGGTTGTTGTTACTCAAGAGGAAAATGGTGTGGACAATATGGTGTTTTGATCGACTCGAAATTTAAGAAAAGAGATGAAGATGCAATATTCTCATTTCGATGAAAGCTATGCTACAAGCATGAGAAAATATTTATCATTCCCAGATGCACAACCTCCCAAAATTGATTAAACTCATCAATATAAATATTCTCAAGAAATGAGAAAAAGAGACTGTACACCAATGCACGATTCATGGCCCCCTCCAGCCATGAGGGGGAAAATTTTTCAGAATTTAAGACCAAAAAAGCCAATAATCATGCAATTTCGCTACTTCAAATGCAAGGATTCCCCCAATCTAATATAAAGAAAGAAATTAAATCTTTTTGTTTCAAAAATTTCACTAAAAGAAATAATGAACTTTCTTAAAACAAAGAAACCCAAACTAAAAGTTTTCTTTTAAAGCGAACTATTCAGAATAAATCTGATTTTTCCCTAAACAATTCTAAAGAAAACACACGCTTTGTAATTGAAAGACACTCAAAGTAAGAGACTAATCCTTCAAAACCAAACAAAGCAAATATGTCTAAAAGCAACTCAAAGAATGTCAAGCAGACTGTAAACAGATCAATATAGGCTCCAAAAGTTCAATCCAGCTAATCAAAGCAAAATTGGGCATCAAAAAGACAGGAAGACCTAATCCAAAACTTCTACAAATGCGTTCACAGCCTAGTAGTGGGGCACAGTGTGAGAATTAGGGATTCTCGCAGTCTAGATATAGGCAGGGTGCGAGAAGGTGGCACTAAACTGAACAGTAGAGTGCAAACATCAATGATTCTCACAGGCCACAGAGAGGTACAGTGTGAGAAGGTTTGTAATCAAGAAAAGTTTTGGAAAAAGGACAAAAATTTTGAGTGAACTTTCAGATCCAGAGAGTCTAGATGGATCTTCCACAGACTCAGAGACCATAAATCAAGAAATCAAAGCAAGGGAAACTAGACTAACTAGGAAACAATCTGTTCCCCAGTATGGTGGCAAATTTTGTTATTGGATAAATCAGTAGGTGCAGACACTAACTGATCTCCCTAGATCCACCTAGATCTAGAACAAAACACACTAGAACACAATGCTTTCCTTAAGTTTTAAATATTGAATTTACTAACTAAAGAGGGATAGGTGACATACTGTTTAAATGCCACTTCCTCTCGCTATCGCCATCCTAGCTTCATTCCAACGCTCATACAATGATGAACCTGCAAAAGAACACAACCAACCAAAGTGATATTAATAGAATAGACTCAATATAAACCTATGTATGTGATCAAGGAATTATACAATAAAACACAACAAGCTTTATAGGAAAGAATCATATTACTGTATCATATTAAATGTGAAAGAGAGATTACAACCATGGCCTTGATGTCATAAGGTCTCTTCCAACTGTCCTTCATTCCCCACACACTTCTTGCTCCAAGGATTTTGAGACCACGGATCTGATAGCTACTCACAATCTATCTTGACAAAGCAAATCTCAAAGCCACTCTAACCAAGCTAACAATCCCAAGCCAAAAAGAACTAACTTTCTCCATGAGAGCTCCTCTCCTTTTATAAGTTGAAGAGGATAAGGTGAGGAGGTTAGGATGATCCCACTAAATCATGAAAGTGAGTAAGATCCAAACCATTCGGATGCCACCTCACCATGGAAGTTTCTCCTTCTAGAAGCATCGAGAAGATGCTCGTTTTTCCCATGTATGAGAATTCTCGCACCCTACCTATAGAGAAACCTACGAATCTCTCACAACCCAGCTACGGTGCAGCCTGCAAGAATCAGGCATTCTCGCACCCTGCCTATATAGAAACCTGTGAACATCCTCTTTAATAGGGTTTTTACAAAGGAGAATGCAACTTCTTTTCTCAGGAAAAGTTCTTCTCTCTTCTTTCTTCATGAACTCAGGCCACTGACCCCTCTGAAGGCAACAGATAGGTTTACATCATTAATGGTCATAGGGATGATGAAAATAATGTGTAACAACCATTCCATCATGTGACTGACCTTCACAAGACGAAGTCGAGGAAGGTAGGGTCCAAGGATCACTAAAATAGGAAGTGTGGAAAGGAATGGACTTCTCTGAGGAAACGGGGCTACTGGACATGGCGTAAACGTGGTGAATCGATGCCATGAAGTTGAAAGTTCCCATAAGGGTAGAATACATTCGAACATCGATATTCTCATTTTTCGGCTGAGGATTTTTTATCACGGGGATCGACGGTCCAACAAATGCATTGGGACTAGCATACACAAAGGATAATTGGTTTATCATCACGATCTTTCCTTCATGAGGAAAGCAAAGAGTACGGAAGATGGGAGACACAACGATAGTCATAGAATAGGTCCAAATGCATCTTAGTTACAAGTTATAATCAAGAGGTGCATCAACTACCTCAACTTCCACCTCTACCATCTTCCCACCTAACTGGACTGGAAAGGCAGGAAGAATATCGTGAGGGCAGAAGGAATGAATGTCAAAAGCAGTCAACATGTTCGATGATTTAGAAAGAGTTAGAGAACCAAGAGATTTCCAATAGATCAGGGAAATCGCACATGTAGCAATGCCTTCATCAACAACCACATGTTTGATGGTATACTTTGATTACCCCACGTGGATTTGGAATGCTACATGGTAAGGTAAGCGAGGATTCACATCTGTGATGTCAAACTTGATAAATTTTGAGCCATTGGGTTCTAGAGCTCCTAACGAATATATTAAGGCATTCCTATGTGAAGGAAACATCTAGAGTACCTCCAAAGCCAACATCGCACAAGGGGTTTGACCCAGGTCCTCAACAATAGAGTAGTTATGGGAGGATCTAGCATTTGGATTGTGGGTAGAGAACTTGAGTACTCCTTTCGGAATACAAGGTGATGGCTCTAGTTTTTTGATCTGTAAAGTCATATCTGGAGGGGGAGGAGGAGATTCTAGACCAGGTATACCCTGTGAAGAACTAAAATCTTGAGATAAAGTGGCTACATGAACTTTCACATCAACCATATTGATACAAAAATAGTCGTCATCTTGCAACAGAGGGTTTTGACTCCCACCGATTGCATTTCTAGTGTTTGATGAGCTCGAGGCCATGTGTTGGTTATGTGGGAAATGATTCGTCAACACAATGGGTGGTAGAGATAATAGCCTCGCAGCTTCTGCAAGTTTTGGGCATAAATGAGTAAGGTGATCATCTGTACAAAGATTATAGGGAAATTTCACCTCACGTCTTTCTTTCTTTCCCTCTCCAACATTATTATTCGTCTTCTCATTATTACCATTTTCCTTGTGTTTATTATTATTTTTCCCACCCTTACTATTATTATTACGTCCTTTCTTCTTATTCCCTCCTGTTTGTTGGTTACCATTTGGGTCAGTCAATGATTGTACAGAATGTACATCCTTCAACTGAGTGGGATTGGAAAACACAGACAAAGTTGGCCCTCCTACAGACTTGTTTAGAGACAACTCTTTCAAATGGCTTGTCACCGAGTCTACGTATTTTACATTGGAGGAGCCTATAATGCCATCAACATGAGGTCTGGGATTTTGTCTAGGGTCATAGGTTGACCATGGTGCATCCATAAAAATGTGGTATAACATCCTAGACTGAGCATATATAAGATATAATTGTTGGGCATTGAATATCGCTTCTTCCTCAGTGGTAACCCCAGATGTAGCAACATCCTTCGAGATAGGAGGCTGCAAAGACTTGAGGAACCATTCTAAAATAAAGGTCGAGGGTATGGAGGTCTTAATCAACCTCTTTCATCTACGTCACTCTTGGATATGATCCGAGATATGAGTGGTTGTGTCCTGGCGTAAAGTCGACAGAAGTTCTAGGCCAGCATCGTAACGAACTGACAATTAGAAGTGGTTAAGGAAGACCAACACCATATGACTAAAGGTCCCATATGCCCCTCTAGGTAGCTCGATATACCATTTTGCAGTGACCCCAATGATGGTGCATTGAAACAATATTAACTGAATGGAATCTTCATTAAGGGAACTCGAGGAGAACCATAGGTTAAAGGTAGTAATGTGATCACCAGGATCTTTGCCATTCTTACCTTTGAATTTAGGAATTTCTTAAGGAAGTTTGGTGGGGATGGGGAGCCATGTAGGATCATGAGACACATAGTCATTCATCAAATTAGACAAGTCTGGTAGATTAAGCGTGGCCAGAAAAGGGAGACGGGGTTGCGGCATCTGGCCCCAAGCTCCCTGGAAAGATTATACTTGAGGAACTGCAGCCCATCTAGGGTTCTGGTAAGCACCATGGCCCTGTCTGGGATTATAATACCCTCCTCCAGTTTGATTCATAAAAGGTTGGCTGTGCATCATTCTAGTAGGAATGTTATGATGGGGGTTATAAAAATTTCCCCAAGCCAGATTAGATATGGCGTGGGGGTGCCCAAGGAGTGAAACTGACCTCCTCTGGGTGTGAATCTAGAGGATAGAGGTGGATTTGTCAATCCAAACGTGTTGGTCGGAATCGACACTGAGGAGGTAGGGGTATAGGAAGGAACTTGAGTAGAAGATTGTTCGCCAGGTTGGTTTATCCACCCAGAAGCAAGAGGGTTAGACTCGGGGTTAAAAGAAGGAATGCCTCCTATATTAGGAGTCATTTGAAGGATTTGAGAACCACCAAACAAAAAATGGAGTATAAGAAGGTGTAGTTCCCCCAAGTCCAATTCTAGCATTAGGGACAGCAACTGGGATGGCGTTCGAAAACGGTGAAGTAAAGTTCTCCATACCATAGGAAAAGGGACTAGAGGCCATAGGGATGGACTGAACATTATAGCCCGGTGAGTTACCAAGATACCCAAATGGGTTTGAGGCAAGAGATTGAGAATTCACTATAAGACGAGTAGTAGTAATGATAGGTGCCTCTGGTACTACAACCATTGTGGTTGTAGGAGTCGAAGGGGTGCCATTAACTATGGTAGGTGTGGGAGTCGAATGGCTCCTAGTGTTCTGAATACTAGGTTCAATACTCATCCTTGTAGAATCGCAAGTCTGAACAGTGGAGGTGTGTGTACCACATCTAATAACTCTATGTCTTTTAGAAGGCAAAGACTCAAAATCTAGTGGTAACTCTAACAAACGATGGGACTGACAGGGATGCTGGTCCAACTCCATGATGACTTAAGACTCTAAATAAATAAAAAAATCCTAAGGCTAACTAGTAATGAAAGAGCACACCAAAACTCAAACGGCCAATATGCACACAAATAGGGTAAAGTGGCTGAAAGCGGCCTCCCTCCCTAAAGAAGGTATGTCTCGCCCAAGAGGGACCTAAGACTCCTTGCTAAATATTGGAGGTAACATAATCAGTTATAAGGGCCCTCGTGGGCTTACCATCCAGTCGGTCAGATCCCCCCGGAGAGGTAATCCTCCATAAAGGTTGTGTGTTTTCTGACCCTTATCTGACCGAGGGTACCTATAGAATAACCCTTGCAAGTAACCTATGTGGCACCTAAGTCAAGAAACTAAGAAACCAATGTATAATTGATGCACATGTGAGAATTTGTAAGTCAATTACACCATATGGGTAGGGTAGAAAATCCCAAAACCTAGAAAGTACCAACTCTCATGGAGGTAAAGGCACTAGTAAGATCCCCATATATGAATAGATCCCCAGAAATATCTCTGACGCTAAGAAGGTATCGGGTGGATATCTCTTAAACCAACCTCATTCCACCTCATAATTAACTCTAGTGTGAGAGGAGCCTTCTGATATTATGAATTATATAATGTATTTCTCCACTCCCTTTGTCAGAAACATATGTTGATTTAATTTCCTTGGATAAGTTTACTCACAAAATCCTATTCCAAGTCACTATATCCTAAGCTAGTTTGTGCACCCTGGAAAATAAAATCGTGACTAATCAATTTTAAATTATAGCGTTAATTTTAATGGTCGTGCTTACTCAAAATGGTATGGTAGTGAAACTCATGATGTTATGACTTAGCAAGCAAATTAAATATGAATACAATGCAAAGTCCTAACTTCAATTTTTGGTGAATGATATGCTTCTTAAAACAAATGCAATTTTCAATTTCAACTCTGCAATTCTGAAGTAAAAATGCAATATTTCTTTACATGCACTAAGCTAATGACAAAGACTCAAAAGATAAAAAATGCCAAGCAATGCAAAATGCCTAATATTTTTGTATTTTCAATATAAGAAAAGATAAAATGCATGGACGGAACACCAACTTGATATATAAAACTCTATTGTGTATAGAAATAGATAACTCAAGTAGAATACCAAGGAGAAAAACATCCAGCCCAATGTACAAGGACAATCAAAATGAAAATATGATGAGAACGAATCCTCCCAAAAATTCAACCCTAGGCAGGTCTCCTGTCATCCCAGAGGCACTTAACAGTCACTCCAAAGACACAAGAAGACTCAAAAAACATCAAATCCCACCCAACAACCACCAAAACTAGTAAACAAGCACAAGAGGTTGATGTACGCGATTGTTCAGGGAAACAGTGTGTATGTACATAGCTTGTAGAGGGACAACACGTGCATATACGCAATTGTTAAGCCAAAAACCACATTTATGTTTCAAAAAAAAAGCCAGGCAAGGGAGAAAGCTGAAAAAATCAAACCCAGAGTGAACATAGGTTGCCAAGCAATGACAAGATAAGAAACACAATAGGAACGAGAGAAATATAAGGATAAACATACTCCAAACCCTAAGAAAGAATATCAGTCCCCAGTATGGTCGCGAATTTTGTTACGAGGAAATATCTCCATGGCTAGGGGTAAACCACAACATATGGGAATGACTGCATAAATCGACTCTATTCTCAAGTATGCTATATAAATGAATATGCTAGCAAGACAAGATAAAATGCCTACCCCATCCAGACGTTCGATGAAGTACATCATTGAGCACTTGACCCAAATCAATATACTTGCAACTAGTCCTGAACAACCAAGCAAAGAAAGCATATGGTGATAATATATGATATTAGAACATTCAATAGAATAATCCATCAATAAACATGACAAATACGCCCATGGAATAATAATTCAAATATTTTCAAGATATCAATTGGATGGGAAAAGAGTATTTCTATTAATATATGATCAACATGAGTGAAAATCTTACAGACTTCCATGTCGACACGGTTTGGAACCGAGAAACTAAGTTCCTTCCAGTTGGGCCTCCACCACTTCAATCCTCCACCAAAGGCAAGCTCATAGAAGAGAGACAATGAAGTTCTCAATCAAATAAAGGAAGAGCTTGGGCGCTGAACACTATGTTCAGACTCAAAGGACAAAGGGATGAAAACTCAATATGAAGTAAATAATTTCTCCAAAGTAACTTTTCTCTAAAAGATGAATTCTTTATCGTCTTTTCCGTAGCTCAAAATTGGCCCATTTATAGCCTTCAAGTGGAATTGAAGGGCCCATTTACAACATTTCCAGTATATGAAAGGCCAAGGATCGTAGATCTCCTAGTGTGACATGGAAACCCGACACCATTTTTAATTTTTAGGCACAAATCCTTATGTACGCGGGTTGTACTGGTGTAGCCTGTGTATACACATGTTGTATAGTAGGCAATGTGTGTACATGTGGAAAAAATATAATTTTTAGCTCTGGGATTTGAAAAAAGGGATGAAAAGTCTACATAGGGAAATGGAAAAAGGCCCTCTGTGCAATATTTCATAGGGTGAGGAAAATCTTTGTATAACAGATGTTTGCATCTTCTTAAGACATTCTCCATATCGTACTCCTCTATGACTAAGTTGAGTTGATCTATGAGGATACTTATCCAAGAAGGGATAAGTGTGTATGGGATTATAGCCCAACATCCCTTATGGAAAGAACATGAGGACACATCCCTTGTTTAGAGAACACGAGGACATGTCAAGGGAGTTAACCTTGACGTCACACACTATGGGGAGTTGACCCTAGTATTTATAAAGGGAGTATCCTCTAGAAGTCCAGATGGGAGTGTCAAGTGTGACAAAAATTATCCAGATCATACTCCTCTACGACTGAGTTGAGTTGATCTATGAGGAAACTTATTCGAGAAGGGATAAGTGGGTTTGGGATTATATCCAAAATTCCCTTATGGAGAGAACATGAGGGCACGTCCCTTGTGCATATCACATGATGAAATGCCAAGGGAGTTGACCTTCATATCCCACACTATGGGGAGTTTGTTGGAAAACTCAGAGGGGGGGGGTGAATCAGTTGTTACTGTGCTTAAAAAATCATGCCCATTTTAAACTCTTTCTAGAACACTCAATGATGATCACAATAATGC
Source organism: Picea mariana (assembly GCA_032191745.1). NCBI lineage: Eukaryota > Viridiplantae > Streptophyta > Pinopsida > Pinales > Pinaceae > Picea > Picea mariana. The sequence continues at coordinate 36,096 of JASDQU010586184.1, read as the reverse complement.
AAGGAAGTAAGAAATAGAACAATCACACACATGAAATATACAGAGACAGATATTTCCTGAGGAAACCCATAAAGGGAAAAACCTCTTCTTCTTGATATGATAAGTAGTCATTATTTTCTGTACATTATCATTCTTATGAGAACCAACTCCTTTTGAGTCTACCACCTCTGTGTTACAAGAAGAAACTTGTTGAGAGCACTGACTCTCTGGTTTATTTAGTACCCACTAGAAGGAAGCACCAACTCCCTAAGTGTTCCAGCACCGACTGGATGGAAGCCCCAACTTCTAGTCACACAGGCACCAACCTGTATAATAGAGAATAATAGTTCTCCCTTGCACCACCCTACCACCCTGTTTTTTCTGGCTGCAACCAGATGGAAGCTACAACTCCCCGTGTTCAAGAACGCACTTGAAACTTTGAGGACAACAGTCCTCCCTACCACCCTGATTATAAAAACTTTGCTTACTAAAATTTCTTACAGTGATACACTATTTATCAATGGCTTACTAGTCTCATCATTGTTCTGCTACACTGCTATGCTCTTCCTACATCGATTTCCTCCTGCTCCCTCACTTGTGCTTTATGTTCTTCAACACTTTATGCTATGTGCGTCATGTCCATTCTATGTGGTATGCCTCTTATGTGTGTTTCAGTTGTTGTACACAACATGCTTCTACCCGCATGAATAACTCTCAATGAAAGAAACCATCTCTTCTCTATTCTGCTTATATTTATCATGCCAAGTCCTCTGCCAGATCATACACCTAACTCTTCATCCTCTCTTGGTGATTATGCTGAGTCTATTCTTCATCAGTGGTCATTATCCTGAGATTCTTTGGCTTCTCTGGTAGTTACAGTCTTCGACACTTTTTCATCTGTCAATCATCTCTATGATAAATCTTCATTCCACTGGAAGTTACCTTGAGACTCTTCAGCTCCTTTGGCGATCACCCTGTAGCTCCTCGAGTTCTCTAGCAGATACAATCACTTCGTTCTGGTAGTTACTGAGAAAAACCTTCACACTCTCATCCCTTTGGCACCCTTTCCCTTCCTGAGAAAAAATTCACAGTGGGCACTAGATTTTCTTGCTAAGCCCCTTCCTTTCACCTGACCACTGGTTGTGACCACTCATCAACCAGGATCACCCTTCAAAACTTCTCATTTTGGGTGTTCTCATGTGAGTCACCTCGATTTTCCCAACTCATGAAACTTCGAACTGGAGCCTAGAGTTTCTAGGTCCTTCCCTTATTTTCCATTGATGTGACCTTGGTTGTGACCAGGGGCCAAGAAAAAGGGTGCTTCACAACTTCGCACATCGGATATCTAGCTGGGAGTTTCCTCAATTCTCCCAACTCACGAAACTCCGAAATGGAGCCTAGCGTTGTTATCTCCTTCCCAAATCTTCCACTGATGTGACCTCGACTGTGACCACGGGCCTAACTTTCGATTGCTTATTGATCTCGGTCTAGCGAGTGCTATCTCCTTATTTTGATATGACCTTGGGCGATTCTCTCATGTGACCATGTGATTGCGGGCACGACCAAAGGTGGTTTGAGGGAAACCCACTTTTCTCCCCGCAATTCACTACAAAGCTCCATGTGTCATTTATCCTAAACCATGGTTTCGATTGTGGCCCGTCTTCAACATTTTAAAGCTAGCGCACCTTCAATCCCTGCAATGCGACAGGACCGTCGATCTCATGATATTGATAGTGCTCATGAACAGATGGTTCATATTTGTTCTTTCACAATCTAAGGATCAGATCTAACCTCCCTAAATCAACGGCTATGATTTACTTCATGGTCCATGCTCTGGGAGTTTCAAATAACAAACCCATCTTTCCTATGTACGTCAATCTTTCAGAGTCGATGATCTGCGGACACCCGTCCTTCTCAATTGATGGATATCCATCCACTTCAGGAATTTCAAATCTCAAACTAAGAAACTCTCGAAGTGATTTTCTATGGAGTTATGGATCATGTGCCACCTGTCAGTATTGATGATGGACGGTCCCTTATTACTTCGAAACTTCAGGAATTTGACAATTCTTCTCTTCTACGCTCATCCAAAGGCTTAACCTTCGTGCATTTATCTCTAGATCCAATGACTCTTGATCCTTCACACTCAGATCCAATAACTGAGATCTGTTCTCCTCTTCTGCGTGCTCCTCCTGTCTGGACACTGATCCGATGACCATTGTTGCTCCTCCTCCTGATCTTACGATTTCTTCTGAATTAGAAGGTTTTCTAAGTATTCAAATTTTTCGACCTCTGAACCTTCTCCTCCAGGTCTCGTCTTCGTTGTTCTTGTTTTCCATCGTTGCTATTATTCATATTTTCTTTCCTGTTTTCCATTGTTGTTATTGCCATCAATGACAAGTGCACTCTTCCTGTAAACATGCCATCATTGTTGGTTTTCTTTCCATCAATGACAAGCAACTTTGTCTGTAAACATACCAACAATCTCCCCCTTTGTCATTGATGGAAACCTTGAAATACTACACCATTCTACTTAGAACTCCAACTGTAGCATCCAGACCACACCTTTTCTCCCCCTTTGACATCAATGTCAAAGAAAACATGCTCCCCCTGAGTTGTTGTAGTACTTTTCGAAGGTATCAGATATTCAACCAACACATAATCCCCCTGATCAGATAGACTATTTATCTTGATAACGGGGTCACGCCCAACTTCTGGCGTAGATACTCAAACTGAGATTTTGCAAGCGATTTAGTGAAGATATCAACAATTTGATCTTTGGATGGAATATAATGCAAAGAAACAACAGTGTTGGCCACCTGTTCCCTCAAGAAGTGATACTTGATGGGTATATTTTTGGTCTTGGAGTGAAATAGAGGATTCTTTGACACACTAATTGCACTAGTATTATCAAAATGAATTGGGATCGGTGCAGTCTATTTTACCTCCAAGTCTGCAAGTGTCTGAATCATCCACAATACTTGGTTACAACAAGTGGCAACTGCAATGTATTCAACTTATGTAGTTGATAAGGAAATGGAACCTTTCTTCTTTCCCAACCATGCTACAAGGGAAGCTCCTAAGAAGAATGCACCTCCACTCGTGCTTTTCCTTTCATCCATGCAGTTAGCCCAAACAACAT